>WITN01000419.1:0-74596 GCA_015025155.1 Lactarius quietus | reverse complement strand
CCAGAGATTGCGGCGCCGTTCTCCGGTGGAGGCTTCTCGGACTACTTTGAGCGCCCGCCATTCCAGGAACGGGTCGTGTCCACTTTCATCAAGAACCTTGGCGATCAGTATCAGGGCCTATACCAGTGCGTTTGCATCCGTAATCTGATCTAACCTTTTTTTACAATTATCATCTGTGCAGGCCTTACGGCCGCGGCATCCCTGATGTATCCGCTCAGGCGGAAGGTCTCAGGTTCTTTCGCAATGGCCAAGAGTATATCATGTCCGGCACAAGCGGCTCGACCCCTGTTAGTCTCTCTTCCTCCTTATCATCTGGTTTATCTGGTTTGTCAATCATCGTGTACCCTGCTGACCCCCATGTTCAGATAGTGGCAGGCATAATCTCGCTCCTTAACGACAATCGAATTTCCCATGGTAAACAACCACTCGGCTTCCTCAACCCATGGTTGTATGGCAAAGGCCAGGCGGGTTTCACGGATATCAAAGAGGGGTCGAACCCGGGCTGCGGCACACCTGGATTTTCCGCCATTGCCGGGTGGGACCCCGTACGTCCTGGAAATCTGCTGTTTATTCACTTTCGTCGTATTCTGATCCTGGGCCCTGTATAGGTCACAGGTCTTGGGACGCCTGACTTTGAGCAGCTGCTATACATAGATGATCTAGCAGAACCAGAACCTTGAAACTCAATCTAACCAGCCAGAAAGTGTCGCCATACCCCATTACGAACGTGCCGAGATTAGTTGTATTCCAGCGGTTGCTCTCCAGTTCTCGCACTCATAAATCATATTGAGCCCTTAGCGGACTAATCCGAAGTCGCGGCACGGCGGGCGCAGGCAAAGAGCAGGATCTTGGAGCAAACTGAGGGGATGGCACGTGCTCATTCCTTTTCTCTGTGCTGCCGTCCGCAACCAGTTCGGAATCTCGTAGCACTTTCTGTAACCCGCTGCTCCCATAAAATCCGCAAATCGGAAGCCTATGGCCCCAACACCTATTAGTTTGCTCCGTCGGGAGGGCCTTCCCCTCTTCACGACCTTGCCTCGGACACGGCAAACCCATTTTTAATCAGGCAATACTTCAACTTGAATCGTGTTACAACTCATTAGCGCTCAGCGCTCATTCTCTATGTTGTCCATCTTCTCCCCTACGCTTCGCTTCGAAAGTTGCCTTGTAGTACATTTAAGTGCCTACTAATCTGCTCTACTCGACCTTGTCCCAAATAGTTTCTTTCGCTTATCTGTCTCCTGCAATGATAACTCTCGGTGCCGCATCACTATGCTGGACCTCTTTCTCCCGCTCCGTGATTTCATGCCCATATATTGGAAACCGGATAACGAGTTTATCCAGTGTGTAATCAACACTGGTACATACGGTAATCTTAGTATACAAACCGAACGGCCGAATGGTCAACGATTGCGCAGATAACTTGTGGCTGGTGCCTCTGCGGAGAACTTGAACTTGAAAGGGAATACATTGTACTTATAAGTACCGAGCAGCGTGCTCATCATGCGGCGAAAGGTAGGTTAGTCTAGCGCGTGGTTTTGTAAAGTATCGTAGTACAGTAGTTTACTGCCCCACGTTAGAAAGGAATTTTTACTCTTTTAAAACACAAATTCGGTATCCACCCTTCTGAAAACCCGAGGCTCAAATGCTTGCCACATTGTAAAAAAATAGAAATGGAAAATGGAAACCAAGATCCAACTGACGATGATTCAATGCGGTAGGGTGTGATACAAATACAGTAATAAGCTTACAACGTATAATACCATACTGAGGGAGGGAAGACAGGAGAGAAACGGGCGGGGAGGGTAATAAAGGGGAAGGGAGGGGAAAGGAGTGGTCGTTTGCTACGGGTGGCTGGTATTATCGAAGTGCCTCGATGACTCTATGCTACACATCATGTCCATCCATCCTTACTGATCGTCAATCATCGCGCACCGGCGCCCTGAGCCTGAGCCTGAGCTTGAGCCTGAGCCTGAGCCTGTGCCTGTGCATGTGCCTGCGCCTGCGCCTTGGCTTGGTGGGCGGCAGCAGCAAGGTTCGCGTGCGGCTGTCCGCCAGCGCCTTGGCGGAACGCCATCCCGCCCATCTGAAGTTGTTGAAGTTGTTGCCACATCTGCGGTTGGTAACCGCCCTGCACTCGCCCGCCAGCTTGCGCCTGCGCCTGAAAAGCCTGTAACCGCGCCAGTTGCATCTGCATTTGTGGGTTCATCCCGTTCATCGGGACGAACATCTGTTGCGGCTGTGGCGTGTCTTGTGTTTGCGCCGGGTGGTTCTGTTGCTGGTTCTGCTGCTGCTGTAAATGTTGCTGTTGCTGCTGCTGGTGTTGCAAAAGGGCCGCGTATTGATGCTGCTTTGCCTGCATGGCCTGCTGTTGTTGCTGCAGCTGCTGGTGCGATGGTTGTGGTGATTGTTGTCCCTGGCCGGAGGCTGCAAAGTGCTGAGGAGAGACATGCTGACCCTGACCATTCGCGTTCGGCATGGGGGAACGGGATGTCGCTTGTGAGTTCGCGTTCGCATTCACGCCAGCAACGGCGTGATTCAGCATAGGCGTACGGCTCAAGTGTGGCGCCTGCACATTCTGCTGCGGCTGTTGATGTTGCTGCTGCTGTTGTTGCTGCTGTTGTTGTTGTTGTTGCTGTTGCTGTTGCTGTTGCTGTTGCTGTTGCTGCACCTGCTGCTGCTGTTGCTGGTGGTGGGCCTGTGCGGCTTGTATTTGTGCCATCTGGGTGTAGCGTGCTTGCATCTGCGCGGGAGTAAGGTTAACCGCCTGGACCTGTCCTGCAGCTTGCCCTTGCCCTTGCACGAGGTAGTATGCGTGCGCCTGTTGTCCCATTACACCTGCCTTCGCATTTTGGCCCGGAGCCTGTGCCACCAACTGTTTGTACAGTGCTGGTTTCATGGCAGCCATGTTCATATAAGCCTGTTGTGAGGGTGGTCCAAAGCCCTTCGCTTGTTGAGGGAATTGTGGACGCGCTTGCGGAACTTGTGCTTGCGGTTGCGGTTGGGACTGCCCTTGCTGAGGCTGCATGGCAGACTGTGCAGGCGGGCGTGGCGAGCTGCTCGAGCTCGCGTTGCCAGCGACTGCCATCGCGTGCATAGCAGGTGACGGTGCAACGCGTGGAGAGGATCCCATTGTACTCGCGGTGCCATTGGCAACGGCAGTGGGATGCGGAGACTGAGACGTGGGGCGGGAAACGGGATGATTGGCTGGACGCAAATGCTGCGGCGCGAGCTGAGGTGTAGCCTGTACGGGCGTCGCACTCGGCGTCGGGGTACCCAACGTTCCGTCGCCTGGGGTCTGTGTCCGCTTCGTTGGTGGTTTCGGAGTGGATTTCTTCGTCTCCGTGCTTCCGGGAGTGGAAGGGGGAGCGGTTACTGGCGTCGCGATTGTGCGCTGGGGCTGCTGTGGCTGTGACGGCTGCGATTGGGGCTGTGGTTGTGGCTGCGGAGGCTGCGGTAGTGTAGGTATGGGCTGAGGCTGAGATTGGGGCTGGGACTGGGGCTGAGGCTGCGATTGAGGCTGGGGCTGAGGTTGAGAATGCGAGGGCGTCTGAGGATGAGCCTGGGGCTGAGGTTGGGGTGTGGCTTGCTGCGTCGGCGTAGGATTAACTGGTATATTGTGTAACGGATTGCTATAGTTGACGGCAGGCACTGCTGCTGGAGTGATTTCAGGTGGTTGGGGGGGTGGCGCGGCCTTCATGAGTACGAAATGATCAAGTAGCCGATACCTCAAGGGTGAGACGCATTAGGAACAGCGAATGGGGTGAATTGAAGAACAAGACATACGACGGAGTAGCGCTTCGTGTGGGCTTTGGATCCATGAACCGGATGATTTTGGTCTTGCGGTTCACAGATGCCTCGTCTTCCTCGGTTGACGCTAGACCATTTATTTTGCGTTTCTTCGGTCGTAGTGGAGGTGGTGTACGAGGAAGGGAGATTCGGTAGTGACTGTTCGCGATCTTTCCGAGGCGTGGGTCTGGGTCCAAGCAGAGAGGTGGTGCTGTTGCAAGCTATGGACAAGAGTGAGTACGCGAGCAGACGACAGATAGCTACGCACAAGTATTTTAGCTTCGACTTCAAGTGCATCTTGATCTGTCCATTTGTTGCCGTCCTTCTGGTTGAGAAGACATAGATCGGCGAAGAGGGTTTCAGAGTTGGAACGAAGGAGGACTCTCGCCACGATTTTGTCGGGTAAGTTTTGGTCCTTTGGTTCTGGTACCCTGAAGTCTTCGATCTCTACAATCATGCAACCTGGAGGAGTGTCGAGCATGGTTAATGGCGTCGTTTAAGGCACCGAAGAGAACGTGACACGCCTTCGTAAAAGGGTACCTTGGCAGCGTCAAACAGCTCGAGAAGGTCGACAGGTATTCGGTGCGCCTTGATGTCATCGAATAGGGCCTGAACGTGGCGAATGAGTGGCAAATGAGAACGAGAGTAAGGAAGGAGCGCACGGAGAAAGCGGGGCTGCTATACAAGAACTTTGGGCCTGAGTTGAGCGTCCAGTTGTCGTGATAGAACTGCACAGAGAAGGATGGAGGGCTCGTTTCGTATTCCTTGAGTATCGATTGAGTTTCCCTTGTCAAGTTGTAGGCCATCGCTTCGTGTCGCGGTCACCGTCCGGTCACTCTTGCTTCAGACCAGCAACGATTAGTCAGCAGTGCCTCTTCCTATGTCGCAAGATCAGTTAACAGAGGTGCCTTTTATTCAACTTCGTACAAACTAAACAATCGCAGTAACATCCGACACAGCTACTCCAATTCTTGCACGACAAGAACCCTCAAGCCAGGCAAATTTCTCTCGAGAACCTTTTGCCTCATACTCCTAAAGATGCTCCTCATCGCGGCATCTTTTTTGACGGCTTGCAGTCACACACTGGTCTGCAGAGTTCAAAGGAGAGCACAGTGATCAGAGATCTGAAGCTCCTGTGTCGAGACAATCTCGTGAGCATATGTGCCTTGTCGAGATCCTGATCATCTAACCATGACGTGCAGGCAGTGGCGCACGACGCCTTCCGTGCTCTGGTCAATCTTTCGGATTCACCCATGATTCATCCATATCTCCTCGAGCAATCTTTCTTGGCATTTTTGGTGTCCTACATAGTGGCTAGTCTCCCTCTCGGCTCTTCTACTGGCACAGGCTCATGGCTCGCAGCACCCACACGCAACTCTTGGTGATCTCGCTGCCATGCTCCTCTCCAATCTCACAGCCTCACCTAGGTCATCTACTACTCTTCTGGACCTTCGTATCGCTGTACTCCCGATTCCTTCATCTGCAGGGCCTTTCTATCCCACACAATCCCGTGCAGGGAGTTGTGCACCACCCGTCCCCTATCCAACTGGCAACGAGATAAATGTACCTGCGCTACCTCTGCTAGTCGACGCGTTCGTGCAGGGCGCGAGCATAGATCCTAGTGTTCCGCTCGACAAACGCCCACGCAAGAGCGAGCTTCACTTTCTTGCGAGCGTGTTTGCAAATCTGACCACGGTACGGCACACAATTCCTTATTTGCATTTTCCAAGACCGATACAGAGCATGAAACTTCTCAGTCACACCCCGGGCGGATATTTTTCTTGACGCCGCAACCTTCGGACCCCCTACATGGGGAGACGGCAGAAAAGGTCGAGTATCCCCTCGCAAAACTAGTCGTGTTCGCCGAGCACAAAGATTCCATCCGGCGAGGCGGCATCTCATCGCTCATCAAGTATGTTACCCCGTCCCCCTCACTAGCCTGCACTTACAGTACCCGGCCTAGAAACTGTGCTTTCTACACGCCGGGCCACCAAGCCATCCTGACGCCAGAATCTGACACTGTGCTCGTTCCGCCATCAGATCTCCGAGCGCCAGGGATCGACGCTCTGCAATACATTCTTCTACCCTTGGCCGGGCCCGAAGAGTTCGACCTCGACACGCAAGAACTGCTTCCGGAGGCGCTACAGTTCTTGCCGCCGACGAAGACGCGCGAGGCGAACGCAGCATTTAGACTCACACACGTCGAGACGCTGCTTTTGCTGTGTACGACGCGTTGGGGACGCGACTACCTGCGCGCTCACGGAGTTTACGAGGTCGTGCGGGCGCTGCACGAGCAGGAGACGAACGACGCAGTCTCTGAGCATGTCGAGCGGCTCGTGAACCTGCTCAAGCGCACCGAAGGTCCGGAGAAGACGCAGGATCTGCAAGTGGAGGAGATTGAGGAAGGTGATGACGATATGCGCATCGAGGAAATATAGGCAGACCGGATCATTGGGAGGGTCCGGTACTGCAGTCGCGTAAGTTAATTGAATTGGGGGAGACATTGTACGATTCCAGTCGATCGCAATGACGTGCACTTGGGCATTACGTCGGCAATGAAACCGCTCACACGACCTGGAGACCTGTGGGCTTCTCGTAAGAATAACGCACATACCGGTTCCGCATAGTACTGTACTGGTGACAACTAGTGCATCATATATTGTGGCATCACGACCCCCTATTTTCGTCCGATATTGTGCCTTGTCGTGCCAGACACGTGGTACACGGGTAGTGAAATTAATGAAACTACAAAAC
Source organism: Lactarius quietus (assembly GCA_015025155.1). Taxonomy (NCBI): domain Eukaryota; kingdom Fungi; phylum Basidiomycota; class Agaricomycetes; order Russulales; family Russulaceae; genus Lactarius; species Lactarius quietus. Next base: position 68,053 of record WITN01000419.1, on the reverse strand, counting down.
CAACTACTGCACCTTCTCTCTTTGTTAGTAGCTAGGAAGGGAGCGTTATCTGGGCCAGAGCCCACCCGTGCGTACACATGGAGCACTCATAGAGCCCCCGTATTTGTACAATTGCGCCGTTATTCTCGGGGGAGCTTCGAAGGGAAACAAAGACGATGCATACGGTACAATGTGCCTTATAAAGATGCATTTGGCGACGTCTGATTTACATGTCCATTCGCTTTTGGATTAGCTTGACAAGCCTCGCGACATCCACGCATTGTTTCCAGAAACCATTCTCGCAAATTTTCGTTATGAATGATAAGCAATCATCCCGTCTTTCTTTTCCTGTCCCTCCGCATGAAAATGTGCACTCCAGTCACAAAGGCAAGAGGGTGAACTATAGTGTATCATTATTACTCCGGAGGGAGCAACCTCCGTGATAACAAATGGCTAAACTTCGTCTCTGCACCGGAGGTAAGTTACCAGGAACTGCTCGATCCGTTGCCATTCGCTGGTGATGGCGCCGAATAACAGCCGCTTCGCACGGAACCACTGGATCCTCGCTTTGTCTATATCGTACTTCCGACACACGGATCAGCTTTCAGAAGAGGGGAAAAAAAGTGATTACTTCGGCGATTAGACCTAGCAGAAGCAGAAGTTTCCCCAGGTGGCTAGTCGCTATACAGTAGCATCGCGTGTGCCAAATACACCAATGGTCTTGAGGCTGCTGGACCTGGGAGTTGCGCCCCAGGTTGCTGTTCACACGATCAAACACGCCGAACGGACGCACCTACCGATTTGAGATGTCGAGGGAATCGGAGGAGGACTAGAATAAAACGTCTGTTATGAAACTAGGGTGCCCAGTGGGGGGCCCAGAATCATTTCAGGAGAGATACGATTACCGGATCTGGCTACCACCAAGCCCGAAACGCACTTGAAACGTCAGTCGTCTGTTTGCAGACAAGGGACAACCAGATATCCTGCCGATGCACTGGCCCCGTCTCGGTTGAAGTGTGCCTTGCGGCAGTGCCGGAGAATGATCATGTGGTTGCGCCTCCCGTGCCGCCTTGCCTTCAACACGAGAGCATTGCGAGTCGATGATGAACGGGTTTGTCTCGGCGAAAAATCATCACGCCGCAACTAATACCCAGAGGACTCGGATGGTGTGAAGAGTCGGGACCCCAAGATGTACACCGTGTGGGGAAGTGTCTGAGAGACCCCCAACATCAGATGCGTTCAAAAAGTTGCACGAAAGCACTCACCATTGCAACGTTGTCGGAAGAAGAAATCTCACCATCCGTATGTATAATGAAAACCCAGGGCTGGTCGCGGTAGATCATGAGGTTGGCGAAAATGGTAAATTATCACAGGAAGTTTAGAATGGCAACATCTATGAGGATAGAAGCTGTATGTAAAATCTTTCTGAGTCCGCTAATACGGGCATGTAAATGTGCATATTTAAGGATGTGGAGTTGTGGATGAGGAGGGATACGTGGATAGGCAATGCTCAGTAACGGGCAGGAACGTATGGAAGTACCTTTCTAGTTTGCTATCATCGAGCGTGACCGAATCGACAGGAGTTACTTCCGGCGGGGGACACGCACAAAGGTTATGACCCCGCTCTCGAGTTCGATAAGCGACATCTCGCCTTCGTCGTCATCATCCTTGACAACCGCCACAGGTGTACGGTTGGCCTTCGTAACGCGATTGAAAGCTGCCATCGAGCGTGTGCTTTCGCCATCGGACTCGGCTTCGGTATGCACGACGCTAGACTCTGCCTCGCTCTCCGTTTCTGCCTCTGCATCAATGAGAGACGACTGCCTTCGATACAGATGTGACAACTCGGCCTCAAGACACGCAGCCTCATCATGTACGGGCTCGTTAAGGTCTTCGGGAGAAAGTGTGGGTAAAAGTGGGAGCAGTTGGACGGTAGCATTTATGGGTTTGGGGAGACGGCTCGACTCGGTCGAAGTATTCGCTATAGGAACGCCATCTGAAGCCGATCGCGAACTTCCGACCCCACGACCGGATTGCAGCAAGGATGGACAAGGTGAACAAGGCGCTTGGTCGGGGGTAATATTTGCTGGAGAAGGCGGCGGTACAGGAGAGGGTGATAAAGATGGAGGCAAGGATTCCTGCCGAGGGGGGGATTTTGAGCGTAGGGGAACCGATGGCTCTGTCGACACAGGCGATTCGAGTAAGGGCAGAAAGTTGAAGCGAGGCACTGGGCGAGGTTGGATGGGAATATTGTAGGGAAGGCGGGGAGGAGGTGGCGGTGGGACCCAAGGCTCAACGACAGGGGAACGAGAGGGTGGTTTGGGTGGATCTAGTTTGTGCGAAGAGGACGAAGTCGTCACAGAAACGCGAGGAGGAGGAGTGGAAGGTGGAGAAGGCGGTGGACAAGAGGGAGACGCCGTAAATTCCATTTTGGGTTTGAACATCACGGCCGGCGTTGCTGCCAATTTAGGTTGCGCCGTGGATGCATCAGGACTAATGAGTGGCACTAGACCAACAGGAACGGTGTTGAGGAAGTGTGTGCGGGGAATACCGCGTGCGTCCAACTCTGGAAGATCTGGATCATGGAGAGGCTGAGGAGCGTGGGGGAGTGAGCGTTGAATCTCCTTAAGCTCCAGCATATCCCTTGCAATATTCAAGGTCAGATGAATGGTAGGTGAGATCACACGACGCAGGGAACAGACAAGTAAGGGAGGGGGGAGGGGAGGACAACTAGTGTTGGGGGGTGCTAGGGACGGTGCAGGAAAGGAATATGACTGGGAAACTACTGGGAAGAAGACAGATGACCAAAAACATGAACGGGAGTGTGCCACAACAGACCATGCGAGAATAAAACAACTGCGAAACGGACAGGAAATGACTCACTGGTAAGTCAATCTTGGGGTGACATCTGCGGGAGAGCGATCCCATTCGTCGGCCACGAAAACTTTGTCGACAAGCTCCGAGCAGAAATGAACGCATCTGCGCGTCAGACATGCGTCGGTGAGAGACTGGTCTTGGCGACGTCTCATAGAGAGGGAAGGGGCATCTAGGGGGATGAGGAGGGGAGTAGAACCACGAGTGGGAGGAGGTGTAGCTATGCTAGACAAGGTAGATGGCGATGGGAGGGGGAAGGGGAGTTACAAGGAGAGGAGGAGGAATGGTGTTTGAGACAACCCCGCATGGTGCAGAGAGAGGGAACGAGAGGGACGGGGCGAGGTAGTGGAAGAGGAAGAACGGGAGCAGTGCCGACTTAAGAAAAAGTCTCGGTCTCTGTACGGAAACGACCGGCCGGCGGTGTCCTTCCCGGCGGCCAAATAAGGACATGTTCCATCGCATCTGCGATGCACAATCATACGGTAATGAATTTGACCATCTAAACGACCGCATCTCAAACCGCAATTTCCCCTCACTCCTTCCGGATGAGCAACAACACCCTTCTTATCAACTCAACCGTTCCGTACTCTATCAAAACAACAGCGCAAGGCTCTCTCACTCAAACCTCAGCTGATCCTGTCCATATATGGAAATCCGATTCCGGGGTTTTCCCGATACACGTACGAAAACACCGTCCCGAAGCAGGAGCTGCCACTTTAAATGCGGTCGATCACAGACGGGAACGCCCTGCAAGGGTACTTTGAATCAACACGGCAAACCAGGACCCAAAACTTCAGAGTCTTACCCAAGCACGACAGAACTTGCAACGATGAGTGCCCAAACAGGAGGTATCCAACTGTACCCACGCATATAATCAATCATGAGTGCTTTTTGCGCGCATCACAACTTTAGACGCACGTGGAAATATTGAAGTGTCCAGCGGTATATACCCCCCATAGGACGTACCCAACCACCGCGCTCTCCACGAATGATGCAGCTACCGCGGTGGCCAAAAATACAAACAACGTAAATATTGCGTACGTGAGCCGCAAGCGATGTACGTTCTTCCGTGGACTTGCTTGCTTGGTCTCGGCGATCCCGGCGTGAGATAGAAGCAGGTCAGGCGACTGCGCAGGCGCCACTGGTGTCAACGGAATCATCGGAGGCGAACGGGGCGCTTCCTGCGGCGTATGTTGATGCTGATGTTGCTGAGTCGTCGAGGCCAAAGCATCCTGTTTGTCGCGCCGCGCTGGGAAAATGATATTGAAAGAGGCAATCCCACCCGTGATTAGGAAGAAAATCGAATTGAATATTAACGTCCAGTAAAACGTGAAGCGGAATACATCTACCCAATTCCGAGAGCGGTGTCAGTTGCACGGAATCTGGTTGACAGAGCACAGGTCAAACCTCCAGCATGTGTGAGGTAACGACCACCTGGCTGGATAGGAGCGTGGTGCGCAAGGTCATGAAACTCGATGAGAGGGTCATATAGAGATGGCCATGGAGGGGTCGCTCGCTCGCTCTGGGTTGTTGCAGACATGCAACCGTGATGGAACTTGACAGGTCCTCGGCCTCGCCGTTCCAGCCTGGCAAGCAGCCTGGCCCAGCTTCGCTGATTATGTAATAAAGTTATGTCCATCGAGGCGCTGATTGGAAGCTGTCCAGTACTGCCAGTGGCCGCTGGGTCTCGACAGCTTCCAGTGCTCGCTAGTCGACTCGGAGCTACCATAGCCCACATTTGTTTCGCAAGGAGCCGCAACAAGCTCTGCTGAGGCTGAGCTGCCCGGGTACTTCCCTCAACTTGATCTCGTTTCCATCAATGGTCCCATCAACGGACAACTGCCTTTGGTCAGCTTTGGCTAGGACGATGGTAAGTCCCTCCGTCAGTAGCTCATGCCACTACATTTGCAAGGTACTTTATAGACGAGACCCTAAATCTCCTTATCTGCTCCCCAGAGCTTTGCCAAACTACAACTCATGACCGCGTAACCCACCCGGAACAGCGACTGCAAGGGGAATCGTCGGTATTGAACAAAGTTTTCGGGTTGGAAGTACATCACCAGGTATTTGACGTCATTCTCAGTGGTCTCGTTGGATGTCGTCACTAGCATTCAGTTCAACATTCAATATTCAACGTTCAGATTGCCGACTCTTCCCCACTTACGTCCCTTAGTGCAGAGTATTGCACCCTAAATTTCGAACACGAGGATCACAGCTGCTCATGACCATGAATAAAGTACTTATTCCCATGCATCGGAGGTGGATCCGAAAGGCCGATCCATCGTCCAGCCCCGTCCCAATTCCCGATCTGATTTACGGTACCTTTGGTTCCCACTGTGCACTTCGCAGTCCAGAATGATGATTGGCCAATGACAATATTCACTCTTCGCATCGATGGCACTTCTCCCTTTGTAGTGTTAGTAAGCCCTCGTACGTCGAATATGTGAGGGATTATTGATTGGTATCACATCCGAGTCTTCATCGTGTTCGGCCCTCTCAGGCTGCTGAGTCTGTCTCGTTTGTAACAGTTTTGTAATAAGAACCAGGCAAGGCATTGCTCTTTCAGACACACCCTCTACGTCTCGAACACCGACCCTCGTAACGCTTCAAACAAGTTTAGGTAGGTCGGGCACGCGAGCGACGAAAGTCACAACGCGTGTGCGCTCTGTCGGTGGTTTCGCTATAATCTCCCCGATTGGTCACGGCAAACGCCATTACAGTTGACCGCGGAAGCGCGGAATAGATCGAAAAGGACTCGTATAAATCCGTGCTGGGCCTGTCTGGCCACAAATAATACCGGGTATAGCCTTGTGCTTTAGCGCTGCATCCTTACCTCTCCGAGACACTCTCAGCGCAGAGTATCATCAGAGCCTTGAAGGGGCCGTCGTTACGGTGGCTCCAAATCTCAATCGCGCTAAGCTCGCTATCTAAAGAACTACTGCCTGAGGCTCAAAAGGGTGACTGGCGCAGGCGCGGACCATCCGTTACTGGTTCCTTGTCATATCGTCAATTTTTTTGTCAAGAAACTTACCAAATTTCGAGGGAAGGGTCCAGTTCGATTACAGATGCCAGTACCTTGTCCACGGTCACGCCAAGACCAACGTACGTGAGCGGTCTTTCTTTCACAGCTCATATATCCTGGGTCGTCCACAGAACTCGGCAACTGGTTGAAGCCCTATCTAGAAGACCGCCTAGAGGACCGCAATGTCTAACCGCATTTCAACGGCCCCACGGCCAACTTCTCTCCGTGAGCTTGGCGGAAAGGCTTCCCCTTTTCATCCTACCCAAAATCTCTCCTTCACAATGCAAAGTCCTCTATCCGTATGACGCACTTGAGCGTGGATACCGTGACGGTCGACCTCGTGCTTTTAACGTGTGGACATAGCTAGGAAACAGTGAACGACGGGCTCTGCTCTTACTACACAGGGCGCGGACGCTCGTAGCCCTGGCAGTGGATACTGAACCCGAAAACTCAGATCTACGCTCTTCTTTCGACTCAGGAAATTTTGCGATCTGAAGAATACCACTCTCTTCCCAGAACACATACTCAGGTTGCCTGAAGTAGCTACGGCATTTCCTTGTCTACAAGCCCCGTTTAGGCTTGGCATTCCCATTTCGCTATCGCTGAGCACGCTGATCACCCACAGCTCCACAGCTCCTAAGTGCTATCGCAAGTCATGTAATGGCGTCTCGCCTATGCGGATTGAACGTGTTCAAAATGAGGGACACGAATCACCTCGGAAGCTTTCTGCGCTAGCATCGGCAATCCCTAGGGATCTCCGTGTCAAAATGATACCGAAAATCGCTGTTCTTCATTTTTCCCGACTTCCATCCAGAAGCCTAGTGCTCATCCACCTCGAGGAATCATGCATCATGGCGTGGTCACAGAGAAAGGAAAACTTGCTCTCCCCTGCACCCTGCCGCGTTTCCGCTTGCTCTGCCCGCAGTGTTGACAGCCCTCCCTCCGATAGTCCCGGCCTCCAGCATCAGCCGCGCACCTTCCAGATTCGGCTCCGTTGTCAGGGTACGGGGCAAGCAGCTCTCGGATGACTTGTCACGATCCCGCAGAGATGTCCGTCAGAAAATGGTTGCCAGTACCGTTTCAGACGTGAACGCCGGTCAGTCGGTAATGATTTCCTGCCACGGGTTGATCGTCAGTAGGGCGCCGCGCAAACCAGGTGACGACCCAAAAATGGTCCGCCAACGCCCTTGGGTCGCTGCGTCGGCAACATCCCTAGGACTCGCCTAAATTGTGACCTCTATGCTTGGTCAACTGGTCCCCCATTCTGCGTCTAGTCCGCTCAACCGCCATTTTTTTTAATGAAAAACCAATGACTCAGTCGCCTTCTCGTTATCTGATCCTTCACGCGATTGTGTCCTTCTTCTAATAACTTATATAACACAGCCGGTGTCTTAATCTACAGAGACTTCTCTGCTGAAGCGATCTGGGTCCCGAACGGATCACCACATACTTCTTGCTCACCAAGGCCCCGGCAAGCGGGTTTGATGCCCAGTCAGGTGTGCTGCCTGACCCGCTTCCTAGCTTCCTGGGCTGTAAACTCTGCCCTTGTTCGCGACTTCACTTGTCACGCCCCCACGGGGACTTGCATCGCCTGCTTCTCACTAGCCCCCATGACTCGCCCTCCCGCCCCCAAATCTTTGCTCACGCCACCCCTACTTCTCCCTTTACGCAGAGGATGAGGCGTACCGTATGATTCCTCCAGAGCAGAGCACTTCTTATGATTGCTAGACTATAACTTCATGTTTACGATGAGGAGGAGCACCGGACGGGTTGCGAAATGGCGAGATCCAACTCGGAATTTAGTGAGGATTTCGCCTTTCCTGCTTGGAGTAAGATCGCAGCCGCGGATCCACGGACCTCTACAACGATATCGACAGACACAGTATCGCTAATCGTTTACCACTTTCGCACAGGCGCCTGTTTTCGAACATCGAACCCCGTGATTGCTCAAAGATAGTTGGGCCATATTCCATCGTTAATCCACATACATCGCAGTAGCGAACAAAGATTAGAGAAGAAAAAGTAGCTATACAGGATCTGAACAAGAACGACCACCAAGCTTCAAGCCAATTCGAACAGCAGGAGCTCCGCGACACTTTCACCAGTATTTTCCACGCTGACCGTGGTCTGACTGGGCGAAGTAACATAGAGCCCATCTCCCTCCCGCAGTATCGCATCCTGAGTGCCAGGCGCATATACGCGGACGGTGTTGCCAGAGGCTGTGCTGGCGTTATATCCTGTGGTCTGCACCACGTGGACGTACGCTTTTGACGATGGGGCGCTTAGCTTATGAGACAAGCTTTTTCCGGGCGAAAGCAGTGTGGCATGGAGGGAGAGGGGCGAGTGCACGGGAGCCGGACCCGGAGCTTCACGGGCGTCAGAAACGCCAGCCTCTCCCACTGGCGCAACCACGCGCACCCACTGATCTTTCTTCTCTTCATCAGAGAAGTGCCTGTGTATCGTCAGAATAACGCCCGAGATCGGAACGGAGTACGGGTGGTACTCACCTGGTGAAGTATGAGGGTTTGAGGTTCGAGACCGATGGCTTACTCCAGATCTGGAGGAAGTGTACTTGTTTGTCCCCGTGAGCGTACTCGCTATGGCGGATGCCAGTACCCGCGGAGGTCATCTGCAAGTCGCCACGCTTGAGCACCTCTGTGTTGCCCATGGAGTCATCGCTACAGGAGAATGTCAAAATCCGCTTATAAATAAGACGCACGACGCTGAGGACTCACTGTTGTAGTTCTCCTGAAACAACATAGGAGAATATCTCAAACTCGCGATGACCGTGGGTCCCGAAACCGGTATGAGCCTCGACACGGTCCTCGTTCATGACACGGAGACTCCCAAATTGGGAATGCCGAGGATCGTAATAACTTGTGTGCCATTAAGTACGGTGGGTAATTAGGAGGAGACGGATACATACTCTGCGAAACTGAATGTGTGAAACGTTTTCAGGCAGCCATGGTTACTGTGACCACGCTCGGTGCTGGGACGAAGGAGGAATTCGGTAGCACCAGACATAGTAGAAGTAGAAGTCGTGAAAGTCTTGGAGAGGATACGTCGATTGGAGAGCGTAGAGATGGGTGTACGGAGACGAAGTAGGGAAGCCAGTTTAATGATTGTCAGTACAAGATTTTCCTCGCTTTAAATGCAAAGTCCGATGTGAACCTGGGGTCGATAAAAGGATAACGCGGGCTGCATCCGCGGCGTAACCGATGGTCCTCAGTCATCGCTCTTGTCATCAAGCTATACCTCGATTTCCTCGTTTGGTAAAAAGAAATACATGGATGACAAATAGTATCAGACAAATCACCAGGTGCGATCACGTGATGTTTATCCAGTGAGAACTACAACCACTTGGCTGGCAAGAGCTTGTCATGGTACTGTAATGATCCTTGCCTGTAATCGATCCCGGCCCCCTGCTTCGATGGCAGGTGGGACGGCGGGTGGTCCACTGAGGTCACTATGCAATTACTCATGCTGGCAACTACGGAAGTGGCTATGACCAACTCTATGTGTTCAAGACCATTGGACAGAATAGAAATTCCAGTGAGGCATGCGGTACCTGTCCACCATACTCGTCATGGCTTCAACTTCGTGGACCAGACTGCCGGTCCCATTCGCTATCCTGGTCGATAAGCCTCTTGCACGGCCTTGTGGTACTTTGGTGGACCCATACAAGTGTGCTTGTTCGATCCTCAAGGACGCTAGATTTCAAGATGAAGATGCTCGCATTTCTCGTATCTTTTGTTCATACGCTCCCGCTCCTCGCCATGGCTGTCTCATTCGGAGGTTCGCCTCGACCACGGGGTCTTTCCATCCCTATCCGCAAGCGGAGTGCGGGTAATGCGCATGGCGTCGTTACCCCACATGTATTGCAAAGCACCATCCAGCATTCTCTTGCGTCGGTCGACTCTGCGCCTTTCATCTTATACACGTCTCTGACTCGTCATTTCAGCAAGTTCCAAAATGGGTTTTCTGCGTACGAGAGGAACACTGGCGAAAAGCATCCCCTCGACGCGCTCCCAGAGTTGCCAGAGAAACGGGACATGGGTTCTATTCCGCTTGCACCAGCCAACCAACAACTTTGGTATGGGTCGATTTCCGTGGGCACCCCAGCGAAGGGGTTCCTCGGTGCGCCTCACCTTCTCTCCCTCACATCGCCAATTGATGAGCAACAGTGGATTTTGACACTGGAAGCAGCGATTTGTTCTTACCCGGGCCTTTCTGTGGAGAAACCTGCTCTGGCCATGCTTTGTATGACCCATCTGGGAGCTACAGTGCATCTACACCGGGAGAAGTTTCCGCCTTAAGTTTGGCGATGGTTCGACCGCCACTGTCGAGGGGTACACCGACGTCGTCTCCATTGCGGGGTTGTCCGTAAGTCGGCTTTACCTGCTAGGCTGTGTGGTTTCTGTAGCGCGCATTTAGGCCGAAGGACAAGTGGTTGGCGTCGCAAGTGAATATTCTACAGGCTTCTCCATTTCTACGTTCGCACCGGACGGCCTACTGGGCCTCGGTTTTCAATCCGTCTCGAAGTATAATGCTACCCCATTCTTCATCAACCTTATCGCACAGGGCATTGTTTCCGACCCCGTTTACGGTGTGCGGCTAGCGAATGAGGGTTCCGAATTATTCCTAGGCGGGACGAACAGTGACCTCTACCAAGGCGACCTCACTTACGTTCCAGTGACCAAGGAGGTGGGCTGTTTTCCATTTCCGCTTTCCTCATAGTATAACCTTTTCGTCCAGGGCTACTGGCAAGTCACTCTTGATGGAATTATGCTCGATGGTCGCAAAGTCTTCTCAGTGACCGAGGCTATCATCGACACTGGCTCAACTCTCATCGTGGGTCCTGCCGAAGCAGTTGTGGCGTTCTATGAACGAATTCCCGGCGCAATTCCCGCTTTTCACCGTGATGGAACCGAATCAGGACTGTACACTAGTTCGTCATCTCTCAACCGCATTCTAAAGCCGTCTCTGAAACCATAGGTCTTATCGCCAGTTCCGTGCAACTTTAACATGACCATTGCACTCCAGTTTGGAAGGAAGGCTTTTCCCATTTCGCCCAATATATTCAATCTTGGACCTGTCAATGACCAACCGGATCGGTGTTACGGCGGGATGGCGTTTCAGTCGAGGTTTGGTGAGAAGACTCTTCAATCTCATTGGGCCGGCTGATTGATAATTCGACGGTAGTCGCTTCTGGATTTTGGGGGATACATTCCTACAAAATGTATACGCCGCCTTTGACTTTGGTCGGAAGAGTGTTGGGTTTGCTTTGCTCGTCGACTCTTCGTAATCACCCTTTGCTGTCGTATGATCTTTATGATTTATTTTACTTATCTTTGAACATGACTCTCCGAGCCAGGTACCGTCACGACCAGAATGCATTGCGGGTCGGGCAAATCGTGGGATTGCACTCCGGTTGTACTTACTTGGCTCGTTCACTCCCGTCTTTCCGAGAGACGTCGATAACCGTGCGCGTGCGCACACTGGTGGCGTACCGCTGTTCGACTCGACCCACAAGTACAAGCGGTGACAAGCGGCATGGTCAGCTCACAATCCGTCTATTATGCATCATTCCCCGTACCCCGCAGTAGTGTCAGTATGATAGCGAGGGTAATGGAAGAGCTTTGTCGTGTCAAGCAGAGGCGCGCGCTTCACGAGCCTGAGGATAGATTTTCTGCAAATTAGGATTAGAGGTACAGACGCCGCACGGGTAGTCACGTTCGGAGCATAACTAGTACTCTGTCGGAGTTGCGCTTCCAAGGAGCCTACCAACAGTAGAGGCGTGAGGCATGCTTCTCCAAATTCTACACTCTCGGTCATATTCACATGTTGGACCTGGCACACAAGATGCCTATGCCTAGAGTATATCATTTGATATATGACAGTGAAGTTTTAATGTGAGCTTGTCAGTACTGTACTTGGGTTACTCAAAGAATATGGAGATCGGAATCATCGGCCTCGTACTTGACCTGACCACATCGACGACTTGTCGATTTTCCTTCACTCCTACGACTCCTCTACCTTCCCGTCGTCATCCATTCTTCGTCGACTTCATCCTCCTCATCCCCACCTGTACCTGAATCGTTTTAGTCATCGTCATCGTTTGTGTCTGAATACGTTTCTTTGTGGAAAATCTCGTCTTCGATGAAGGGGCCATGAGCCAAAGGGTACCAGGTAGATACCTGTCTTATCTCGTATGTGTCCTCGGGACCCAGGGTGTTGGCTACATTTTTACTGATCAACTCAACTACTGCGGCCCCATTGTCATGCCTAGGGTGATGGAAGCACAAGCGCAAGGCGAGGGTTTCCAACGGAACCCCCTGCTTCTTGCGCTTCTTAAGTGCGGCGCATAGGAGAAGGTTAACATGCTCATAGAATGTGATATCGACCAGGACGAGCTCTTTCAGTGAAGGGAGCAGCAGTGCCTCGAGACCCCCATTGTCTTTTAGCAGCGCCATTAACAACCCTAGAGCATGCGGCGATCGCACGCGCCGAAGCAGGGGCCACTTTGGCGAGTGGCGAAGCCAGAATTGCTGATCTGGCGCATTGCTTTGGAGGTCACACTGTATTGTGTAGCGAGGGTAACGAGGCCGTCCAGAGGAAGGGCCGCCATCACCATGTCGAGGATCTGGCGGTGGACATCAGAAACAGGCCCGAACTTAAAGGAGAGCGCCACGCGTGTAGGGAGCGTCGCGCCGAGAAAATCGAGCGGGTCGTGCACCTTGACGTCGATATCGGGAACCGGCCACACAAGATGTCTAGACTAGCTTCAGTGTCGTGAATGAGCACGCTTTGCAGAGGTTGAGAGTCCTGGGTCCGTGTGCATGTTGCGCACATACGGAATGATTTTTGCACGTCGCCCCGTCCGAACGTGATAGATGGTGAGGCATAGCCAGGTGAGGGCAGGCATGTCGAGATAAGCAAGTGCGAGTGCACAATCCCCCGGAGAGGCCGAGATATCCAGGTGTGTAAGGGAAGGAAGTATGGTCGTGCGCTCGACATCAAATGGAGAGGAAGGAGCAACCGGGGAAGCCAAATGAAGGTCAGTGCGCCTAACCACATGGCGAGTTTTGGCCTCGCTCTCGCAGGTGGTGTGAGTACCTCGAGATATTTGAGACCTTTTAAGAGCGGCGAATTCCAACTGATGTTACAGTTTCGGAGTTCTAGGCGAGAGAACCTAGGGGTGGTACCATCGAAAAGTGTGTCAGGGATGGAATAGGACTTCGATATTGTGCTCAGGGAACCCACACGGCAAAACAGAGATAGAAATTCAAGAGTGGGAGCCGGTGATACGAGTCCTTTGAGTGTATCGCGAAGACGGAAGGATTCAGCGCCAATGGTAAGGTAACATATATGGGAGATGTGCGCGTGGAGTTGTTCTTGGAGGTTACTAAATCGAACAGTGTCCCAGCCTGAAAGACGCCTCGCTTCAAAATGTAATGGTGCAGACTGAGCCCGAACGAGCGTCTCAGTTACACCTGCCATGCTAGTGGCGAAATCGACGCGAGTCCACAAGAGGGTTTGATGGAGTGCAATCTCGCGCCATTGATGACAGACGTGAGATATACGGAGTCGCGCTAGGTGGTGGTCTGTCTTCTCTGGTAAGCACAAGGAGAAGATGGCAGCGAAGACTTCGGGAGGTAGAGATTAGATAGGTGCAAGTGCATTACGGTGATACTTCAAGCTTCAATGCTCGGATGGATTCCTCCATTGATTTAATTTCAGTATCGATTGTTGTAAGTGTTCCCAAGAATTTGCCTGGGTTGAATTCATCAAAATATGGATTGGTGACACGGTAACTTGATGGTAACTGCAGCGTTTTCGACTAGCCATTTCGCACGGTCACGGCCTGACGCCCGCGGCTAAAGCAGCCACACGACTCCCGTAAATTCGACTCGGAGGCCTTGAGGGGCGGTGATTATGAGGAGATTGGTGATCAATCAAGGCAAGTAACATCTACGTTCTTGATCGATACCGCGCAGGTGGGAGGTCAAATCGAATAGAGCTTGAAGTTTTTTTTTCATATTTTTTAAACGTTAAAACGAACGAAGCCAAGCCCGGCCTAACTGCTCTCTTCGTCGAATCCTTCTCCATGTCTGCCTCGTTCCCAAAGACACTGCTGACAACACTGCTTACGGACAGCAAGTCCGAGTCTCAGTTTACCTTTTTCATGTCATTTCATTCTGTTCCAGTTTTGTATTTTTCTCGGAGGTAGCACACAAACTATGCAGGTTGTCCTGTCTTCGCACATTTTCGTATGAGATAATAATATTGAGTGATTGCCAATTATCCATTCAACAGGGAGAGCATGAGAGATGCTGCTGCAATCTCGAGAGCAGCCTTATATAGTAATCTCACATCATGGCGTAAGGCATGGCACGACTTCTCTGTCCTCGACTTCTCTGTGCCGACGGAAAAGGGGATGGACAGCGACCACCACACCTGGCCTGGCGACAAGAGCCCACACCTCTTCCCAGATACATTCTACACCGAGCCTCTAGACGCATGGGCAGCTGCAATTCAATGCTCCCCCTCCGAGGCCAAGCGGTGTCTCATCGAACAGGTCGTCCACTACAAAGCCCTCACTGACATGGAGCACGAGTTTCTCGTCGTGTACGCCTCTCACCCATCCGGCTCAAAGGTCGTGCTAGGTGTCGACCGCAACGCGGATGCGCTCACAGCTGCAAGCAGCACGCGCCTACCGACTCGGCCGAAGCGGCGGGGCCGTCTTCGTCGCTAGCGTCCTCAGCACGATACCTCAGCACGCTCATGAGCTTCTGTCCATCCGCGCCATCGCTCCCCGACGCATCTTCGTCTACCCAACAGCTAGCGTATGACAGCGTGCAGGTCTCGCATGACGCCACGCCCACGCCCATTCTCGCCCAGCACGGCCCCTCAGTCGCACTCTCAACTGTCTCTTTCTCTCCCGAATCACCAGGACGCGATACTCGGACGCGGCTCCCGTCCCTACTACACCTCTCTGTCCTTCTGCTGACCATCCGTACACACTTCCCGTCATATGCGCTCCTCCAGTACCAGTGTTACTTCTTCGCGCGCGCGACTTGTCTTTCCCTCGTCGATATTTTTGGTGGTGTTGAGGTCCAGCACGAGGAAGGACAGAAGGCAGCGACGTGGCGCGGCGTGCACGTGTCGTTATACTCTGCAGGGCGCGCTGCACTTCAGAACATGATGTTGCTCCCGCTAGCAGAGTTCCCTGTGCTCATCGTGCCTGCCGGGCTCTTTGCAGCATACAGCGCGGTGAAGCTGTACGATGGGAACGTGGTACAGAGCGACGTAGACAGGCGGCGGATTAGGTGTGTCCTCTTAGTTGGTGACACGGTGCCAGATGGTAACCCCATCATGTATTGTAGCGATGAAAAGATAAGAGAGCACGCGATACCACCTAAGTATCACACAGCCTGGCGGACATTTGTGTACGGCAGCGCAGCGGTGAAGAAGTAGCATCGAGCTACTCCGTCTCGGTGACAATACTGCGCTTTTACTGAGTACGTTTTGCATTTCTGGGAGTGACGACCACTTGGAGGGTTGAAGCGCTCACGGACGTTACGTCTGCCTACCGAACCGAATCAGCATGTCGTGTTATTGCATGTACTGTATAACTAACAAGTGCAAGTGTCATCTTATGTATTTACAATCTTGACTTGTATCTTATCGCAGATGAATGCATGGTCATTGAATGAAATTCATTGAAACTTCGATATTGGGGACTAGAAATAGAGACTAGGAGGATACATTATATATGCGATGCTCTAACAAATTGTCTCGTAATGCTGGCAAGATGTAAACATAATTAGAAGTGTGCTGTGCTTGCGCAAGAACATGGGTATCGTGCGCAGTTGCAGACGAACTACTATCAATGCGAGTGAGGTGACCCGGGGATCCCGGCTGGTGTTGATGTCTAATATATCAGCAAACGGATGCGCGCTCAAGATGATGATGTGGAAGTGGAGAAAAAGAGTAATGGTGCGCGCGGAGGATGTGAGAGACATGAACAATGGGACGGGAGACAATAAAATAGGGTCGTAAAGTCATGCCAGACGAAGAGCAACGAGACAAAACATGTATAGTCATGAGAGCAGCGCAGAATCCAAAGGAATACGTGGAGGGCGGGCATAGTGACGAAGGGGCGGAGAAGGGGTTTTACGATCGTTGACCAACCTGCATAAAGGGGAAACAGACAAAAGCGGGAAAAAGAAAGGGGACGTGATTGAGAGTTGGCGGCACGCTGATGGAGTATACCTGGCGGGTAACCAACGATTACCACCAGCCGCCTCCGGTAGCACCACCACCACCGCCGCCACCACCACCACCACCGGAGTAGCCACCGTAGCCACCGTAATGGGATCCGCCAGCGCTGTAACTTGCTGACCGTCCACCGAAATTGCCAGCGTATCCACCGCCACCACCGCCACCAGATTGGCGGTAGTCACGTGTGGAACCACCACGCCGAGCACCTCCACCACGACCGCCACGACCACGATAACCTCCGCCACCCCCAAAGCCTGATTCATGGGCGACAGACTCGAGCCACGGGGGAATTTCTTGGTTTGCTTCACGGAGTAATTCGATGAGGTCGCGAACGATGTTTTTGTTGCCTCGGTTGAAGAACGCTGTCGACAACCCCGTGTTACCAGCGCGGCCAGTGCGGCCAATACGGTGCACGTAATCATCGATGTCGCTGGGAAGGTCGTAGTTGATAACATGAGTGACGTTGGGTATGTCGAGGCCTCGGGCGGCAACGGCCGTCGCAACCAAAACCGGTGTACGACCCTGGCGGAACGTTTGAAGCGCCATCTCGCGCTCACGTTGTGTGCGGTCCCCATGTATCGAAGTGGCCGCGAAGGAGCTGCTAAGAAGGAAGTCGGACAGCATATCTGCCATCCGCTTTGTCTCCACGAAAACGAGGGTCAAACCGGTCTGGTTGGAGGTGAGGAGGTCGAGAAGGACTGAACGCTTGTCCTGATCTTCAACGTATTCAATCTTCTGCGTAATGTTCTCGGAAGTGGAACCAACGCGGCCAACAGATAAGAAGATATAATCCTTCAGAAAATCTTTGGCAAGCATCTGAATGTCCCGTGGGAAAGTAGCGGAAAACATGAGTGTCTGGCGATCGTGAACTCCTGGCATATCTTCTTCCTGGACGATTCTTCGGATTTGTGGCTCGAAACCCATATCAAGCATGCGATCGGCCTCGTCCAAAACAAGATAACGGACATTAGCGAGGCTGATGCGACCACGCTCGATAAGGTCAACGAGCCGGCCAGGAGTGGCACTAAGCAAGTCGCAACCACGTTCGATCATACGCAGTTGCCCGTTGATGTCAGCACCGCCATAAACGACAGCAGGGCGGACCCAAGAGCGGTAGGCAAACTTGCGCGCCTCGTCATGGATTTGGTTTACGAGCTCACGAGTAGGCGCAAGAATTAGAGCAGTGGGGTAAGCCTTGCGTGTCCGCGAATAGGAAGGTACGCTCGGGTTGATCGGAGGACCATTGGAGAATGAAGCAGAGAGAATGGGGAACAGGAAGCCAGCGGTTTTCCCAGAACCAGTCTGCGAATAAATGAGAACTAGAGTGCAGTTATCATGACAGCGGGACGAACCTGAGCACAGGCCATCAGATCTCGCCCGCCCGCAACAATCGGTATGGAGTACTTTTGAACGGGAGTTGGTGTAGTGTAACGAGAGTAGCCTATGTTCTCCAAAAGGACTGCGTCTAGGGGGGGACTCGTGAAGGCAGTGATAGGCTCTGGAACGCCAGCACCGGTGGCCTCAACAGGGATATCATCGTACTTTTCGAAGTTGATGCCGGTATGTTGTTTAGACGGATCTTCGGCATCACCATACAACTCCTTTTCAAGGCGCAAATTACGCGACCCGGCGATGTGCTGGCCATCCCTCCAGACGCCAAAGCCAGATGTTTCACGAGGGCCAGAGTCATGCCTAGGACCTCCACCGCTATAGTTACTGTGTGGGCGTTCAGCCCAGTTGTCACTACGGCGGCTTCCTCCAAAGGCAGAAACTTGCCCATTCATGGATCTATCTCCAAAACTAGCCTTTCCACCACCATAACCATTACGTTGGAAAGGAGAGGAAGTCCGGGAGTCGTTCCAGCCGCTCCTACGTGCCGATCAAAGTTGTAGAACTAGGAGAAAGAAGTACAGATAAAGACATACCCGTCGACGGTAGTAGAAGGGGAGGAAGGGGAGGAAGCAGCCCGCTGCGATGCTCTCAAATGCGGTGGTACGTATGCAGATTTTGTGCCGTTGATACCAAGAGACGCTGGTAAAGATCAACTAAGGAGAATGGGTGGATGCGATGAAAGTACAACGCACCGAAAGACGACTCGAGACTCGTAGTACCGTTTACAATTCCATTTGACATATTAGAAGAAAATGGATCTTTTTTGCTTTTTTTTTCTTGAGTGGATGAAGAGGAAGACAATTCTAAAAGCCTCTGGATGATGGCTGAGAAAGAGGGAGAAGGAAAAAAGAGGCGAGATGTCCGTCGCTCAAGGACTCCCAAAAAATTCGCGTGGGAGACTCTTGGTCAGCTGTCCCACGATGACTAACTCCATCTGTCTTTCTTCGTCTCTGTACTCATTTCCTCTTCAGCCATGGCGTCGCCTCCACAACCCCAGCAGCAGACAATGCAGACCCAAGTACAGCAGCAAATATTACCACGAGCAGACCCAGTAATGCAGGCAGTAATCGAGGCCGATTTTCGCCCCGTCGACCTCACTCTTGACTCTGCCAACGTGGCTGCGCTCTGTGCGGTGCACTCTCGTGAAAAGTGTGATGAATGCGACGTGGACTATATCCAGCTGAACCGCCTGTCCAAAGTTCTCGCTGCAAACCCTACGTTGCTTTGCCCACCCCCGCCGAACGTGGTCAACCAGAAGTTGTCCCAGATTATTAATCAGACGAAGGAGGAAGGAAATGTACGTGCCTTTGTGCCACATCAGCTTCCGTCTAAGTGCGCGCCAGGCCCTTTTCCGGACACACCAATGGGAGAAAGCCATCGGTCGCTATAGCCAAGCAGCGGGTTTCGCGATCCAACGCGCGCCTTGGGAGGCCCAGCAAATCATGCGCGAGGAGCTTTCGACTGTCCTCTCCAACCGCTCTGCCGCCTACTTCGAGAATGGCGAGCTTGTGTCGGCGCTCACAGATGCAGAGGCCGTGATCCAGCTTAAAAAGCCCTGGTCAAAGGGTCACTTCCGCAAGGCCAAGGCACTCGTCGCACTTGGGTGCTTCGCCCAGGCGAGGGAGGCTGTACAATACGGACTGCAGTTCGACCCTACCAACGTGGTAAGTGATGTGCTTCTGCTTGGATCATTCCGTTTCTGAGGCTGTTACCACAGGAAATGATGGGCGTACTTCAGGACATAGAACTCGTTTTGCATAGCTATGCAGATCAACCCCGTCAAGACAATGCGCCCAGCGTAACGGGAAATGCTGCATGATGTATATTCTTTCATACCCTGCATATTCCTTAATTATTTATCACATTATACTGCATCGGCTGCATGCCAGTGGACTTGATCGACCGTTTTGCATACCCTTGCGCGTACACCATACCTGAGCCCCACTCTTGATTCATCCACCCCATATCCCTGCTTGAAATGAAAGGACATCATGGGATCCGTGTGTAGGAGCACAAAAGGGAGTCGGCATGATTCGAAGTAATAGTATATTCTATACATCTGACTGGCGGTCCTTTGACACAGTATTACAGACAACATGGTACGAATGGTGGACAAAAAAAAGCTCAAGCAAGGAAGTAACGCAACTGAATCCTTCCTTAGTCAATATATTATGTATAGGTGCTCTACCCTATGATCTGAAACGCTTCGACGCACTCCTGCGGCTCACGGAAGACACGGATCACAATGTTTGGCGGTGCCTCTGTGCACGCCTTCCAAAGGCGTGTCTGTAAGCTCAAGCGCTGCTTGTCCGACTCGGAATTAGGCGTGCGAGTTATCGGCATGCAGGGTGCAAGGACTGGTGGCATGTCGCCGCTCCCTGGCTCTGAGGACAGAAGATCTGAGTAGAGTTCTGGTGGACCGCTTCCGTGGACCTGCGTAGGAGCGGTACCTTCCGATGAACCAGATGATGTTCGAGATACTGCAGGGGATGGAGGGAATAACTGAGAGCTCATAGACCTAGGCGACCGTCGCCCACCACGTGGCGCCTGGACGCCAGATGAACCCTTCTTCTTCGCTTGTAGATCCTGCGCAGTTATCCTGCCATCTCGAACGCACATACCAGTGGGATCATCAATACCACCTCCACCGTCGTCGTATAAGTTCACGTCACGAATAAAGATGCTACCAATCTGCTCCGGGAACTCCTGGGCAATGCTAGCATACAATTCGAGGTCCTGTTCTCCAGAATCCCCGATGAGAATGAAGCGTGAAGTAGGAAACGACTTGAGAACTTCAATGACGCCATCACGCTTCCGTTCCGCAGGTGCAGAGAGCAGGCCACTGAACAGTGACCGTGTCCCGTACGATCGCAGGCGAACTGAGCCAGTAGGTAAGTTTGCGAGCTGGAAGAAGTCGTTGATAACGGGAAGAAGCTCGAAAGGACCGTTTGACTATGATATGTTCAACTTTCGATCAGAGACGCGTCGAGCTGACTAAAAGCTCACCACATAATGAAATCGCACGCCGCGGCTCCACATCTCACTGTACCACTCTCCCATTCCGGGTATCACATTTTCTGCTAGATCCTTGACGAAGACGTTGTGAAAGACGGCTCGCGCGCCGCGAGTCACGCCAGACAGCTTCACCGTATCATCGATATCCGATATGACGCGTATCGGAGAATGTGCGAGGGTGAGACGTTCCGTTGTTATTGCAGTTGGTATAGGTGACGGTGGAGTTCCAGTAGGATAGAACTCGCTCGGAGTCGGCGGGCGGCTTGGAGGGGGTGGCATAAGCTCTGCAGTAACAGCCCAAGCATGTTCGTGATCCGGATTAACAGACGCTATTGGTGCGCCTCTTGGGGGAAGGTTTTTCCAAGGGATAAAAATGCGGATTTTAAATGACCCGTTTGCATCGGTGGTGGTCAATTCCTCGGCAAGAGGTTCCTCAAGAAGCGCCAGCTCACTTGGGCTCGGAAACTCACGCCCGGCCTCAAAATGAGGACGTACAGAGAACCGTAACGTGCGGTTTGAAAGGACTCCAGACCAGAATGGACGTAGTCGTGTCTCAAGATTAGTGTGCCACCTCATAATATCTACCGCATTTGCAACATTAGAAAGGGCTTTAAGGGGCCGGGCTGAAGATAGGTCAGGGGTAGAGTGAGGTGATGTCGAGGATGGCGATGAAGGCCTGCTTGGGGTAGGGGTTGAAGCAGTGCCTAAGGGAGAAACGTGTTGCGCACGGCGCAAGGCTTGCATCTCCAATTCCGGGGTCATCTCGTCGGGCCTTGGAGGAAGTTCTATCCCTTCCAACAGGTTCTCTGTGGACCGACTAGGGAGGTTGTCCTCGGGATCGTCTTGATCCGGTAGCTTCGGCAAGGACGCAAAGCCTGATTGAGCGAGCGGTTAGCTCCGTATCGTCAAGGGAAAGGAAAGCGAACCGACTTTTTGCCAGCCGCAGGAGTGTCCGCTGGGAACGAGACATTGCATCAGGAGCCTTGTCTTTGACCACGTAGCCCGAAACGAATATTTCGATGTCATATGGTGCACCTGTGAGCTATGAGTGAACTCCTCTCGAACACCAAGTTGCCATGCGCACCTGCACGAGAAGATGGTTGGTGGTATCTCTTCGACGCCCAACCCGGAAGTAGTACGACCCTCTCGGTGGTCGTCACATCATCCGAATCACTGTTGGACCGCCCCGCCAACCTCTGACTCCAGCTCGGCCTCTTCGTAGCGCCGTCAGGGTATCCGTTTTCAGAGGACACGGTGTCGCCGCGCGGTGGTCGGAGGTCGCGTTGGGCGACGAGATAATCTTTTATTGGGGCGAGCCGTGCAGCAGCGAGCGACCTCCATGAGCGTCCGCGCATGTCTTGGGCCATAAGAAATTTCGCCGGTTCTCGGGGGTTTTGTTCGAGTCAGAGGAGGAAACGGGTTGGCAACCAACCACGGGACGGGATGTGTGAAATAAAGGCGAGGTCCAGATCGATCGTTGGATGGGGCGTTGATGATCTAACCACGACGAAGACTCACAACCACAGGTTGATAAAGCATCAAACTGTTGTGGGTGGAGGCACGGTCCATGCTCTGCCCTGCCACGGCCACCTTGGGGCTCCGCCCGGTTTGGGCACCGTATTCGCCAAGCGTTTGCCAGGTAGAATTTCAACTCCAACTCTGGGCACACGTCCAGTGCGAAACGTATAATGATATGTGAACACGACAAGAATACAAAACTGGGGAGAAATAATGCTACAGGTTATGAACTGTCCGAGTCGCTCCCTGGTGATGGAAGTTCCCACTCTAAGAGAGAAGGTCCAGTCCCCTCGGCCAAGGTGAGAGAGGAGATAAAATCAGAGAACCAAATATCGGACAGCGTTGGTGATGGTAAAATGGGCGAATTAGAAAACGCAAACGCGCCACGCACACTGCCTCCTCTGGCGACCGCCTGTACTACCACATTCATTGCCGCACTTGGAGGACACGTTTGGATCCGAGGCAATGCAACTCGTTGCAGCGAAGGCGAAAGATCTGATTCCTCTTCCTCTGGAATTGGGGGTAAACCAATCGGCTCCTCTACTGGACTGTTCGCATCTATATCCGTAGTGAGCGGAACGGTAGGTATCTGCACCGTCAAACATAGGTTACCGTCGGAAAGTGTTTGCATCTCCGTGCGGAGTAAATCTTCTACATCATCGCCACATATGCGTGCCGCTTCCGCCGCCTTGTACTTGAGTGTCATTGCCTCCAGGCTCAGCGCACGAATCGACACCGGCGCGAAATTGTGTACGAATGGTTGGACGCGATCGAAGGCTGCACCGGGATCTACGTCCTTGTCGCTGGAGGATCGGAATTGCCAATGCTCGTCATGATCCATGACAAGCGTGTCGATAGACCCTCCGTCCGACGCGGAATCGGCGTCAAAGACATCCTGAATGTCGTCCCGAGTGGGAGGTGACTTCGTCAGTGCGTCGCTATATTGGTCGCGTTCTAGGCGAAGTTGGCAGACTGTGCTCTCTGCATTATCCAGCCGATCTTGTGAATCGAGAAGCTCCTCCTCCAATGCGTAGGATCTGTCAATAGTCATGCCTAATTCGTCCCGTAAATCCGCATTCTCTGCATTCGTGGTCTTGAGTCGGTGGCGTAGTGCAGAGGCCTCTGCCTCGAGGTGAATGATCCGGTTTGTGGATGCGACGGCATTTTTCTGGGCACCTTCGAGCTCGACGCGCAAGTCCAAAATCTCGACTTCCGATGCCTCGAGTTTGTCCTGGATGTCGTTGAATGCATCTTCACGATGCTTGTCCCATGTATCGGCTGTGAGGTCCTCGATCTTCTCCCGAAGGTCCTGAATGAAAGCGTCCTTGCACTCTATGATGTAATCGTAATTCTCCTCGAGGTTGTCGCTGAAAGCGCGGGACTCGTCTAGAAGCGAGCGGAGAAGGCCTACTTCAGTCTCTAGGCTGTCGAACTCTGACCGGCACGTTTCCACAGTTGCCTCCAGTGACTGAATAGCTCTTCGATCTTGCTTTGCGGCGTCCTCGAGAGACTTTACTTGGGAATGCGCCTGAACCGAAGAGGCCTTGAAACTCCGTACGAGCCGCCGCTCTTCCTCCGCGCCAGCTTGCAACTCCTTGATGAGGCGATGCCCATGCTCGATGTCAACCTCCAGATCTCGGATACGGCACTGATCCCGCTCGGAAGCGGCCCGTAATTGAGAGACAACACGTTCCAGGTCTTCAGCGTCTTGCAAACCCGGACAGTGATTTGCCTTCGTATTCTCGTCAAAAAATGTCTGAATGCCGATTTCGACGGTGTCGACTGAGGAAGTAGACCAAGAAGTGGAATTTAATGAAAGTCGTAGTGACGTGTCTTCTTCTGACCCCTTTGCTAATGCCGCCAGGCCGATGGTGGCCTGTACTAGTGCGTCCAGGATGTCATCGTGAGAAATGCCATCGAAGTCGAGAGACTGAAAACTACTCGTGGGAGCTGGCTGCAAGACCGCTTGCGATGCCATTTCGAGTTCAGATATGCGATTTAGGTGTTTAGCGTTCTCCTCGCGTGCTTCGGCTAGCTGCATCTGCAGCACCTCCGACTCGCGCTTCGCATCCTCTAGCTCCCGGCGTTGGGTAGCCGATCCCCCACGAATGTCGCGCAGCTTCATGCGCAGCTGTTCGATCTTGCGTTCTTGTAGTTGGTAAACACGTGCGTCTGCATGTGCGTTTGCGCGGGCGTTGGTTAAACGGCGCTCAGTAGTTTCGAGCTGCGCTTTGAGGGACGTGGTCTGGTCATGAAGAGTGGATACTTGTTGGTCGCGAGCACGGAGAACACAGTCAATTTCGCGGACAGGTCTCATAGTAGTACGGCGGGAGCGAGGAGGCATGATAGGCATGGCTCCGAAAGAGCCCGTGGTGTACGACGAGTCGAAATGCAATTGCGTACTGGGTTATGAGAGTGGGGTGACGTGTAGTGGGAAGGGGGAGGGTACTGGGTTTACGTTAAGAGTCCCGAAGGTTCGGCTTGATTTGAGGAAACTTACCAAAGTCCGTGCCCGGAGTGTTGAAGAAGAAGCTGAGGAAGGTGATAACGACGGCACAGGAGTTGTAGGAGAGAGAAGACGCCCGCCCTATGGGGGTGATATATGTTTTGCCCAGCGCCTCATGGCTAACGCAAGGCGTCCATCATGACAATTAACACGTGAAGAGGGAACCCCAAGTTACCAAGAAAGGCCCGTATCATGAATCCGTCCACAGAGCGGTACAAGAAGGCCTGATCCATGGTAGCTGAGACGTGATATAAGCCATCAAGTCAGGGGCTTTTCGCTAGAAGTGGCTATGAACATCATTCGAGTTGGACACTTCGCTGCAAGATATCAAGGTGGGGAACAGTGACCTCGCCAAATCCAGCTTCGAAGACGCTTAGCCTTTGAATAATCACAATTGCGGTACTGAACGAGACTCGATGCGAGTCTGGGACCCGAGAAGGAATTTCTAGCACCAGCGGCAAACCCGGGCAAGTCACGGAAACGGAAGAGATTGACAGAGCCGGCGCGGACAATGACTCACACGCCAAAATACTTCCTTTCGCTGTGTCGCATCCATCTAAGAAACTTTCCCATGAGCAATTCCCCAAAGCAGAAACCCTCGCGACCCCCGCCCAGCAAAGGCGGAGGCTCTGGAGGAGGGAAGCTCCGTGGTTTCCAGAAAGACTCGCCAGAGGTTCGCCTATCAAAGACACTCTCATGGATTCTACGTCATGGCGCAAAATCGGAAGGTCTATTCGTGCGTTCTGATGGATATGTTCGTGTCAATGATCTCGTATGTTCACAATCTGGGGCTATTAAACTAGAACTTCGATAACATGACACATAAAGATAGCCTTGCCTAGACTATCTTCGAACACCCAGCTCGACCTTGCCACTCTGCAGCGCTTAGTAGATAACGATTCCAAGAATCGCTACATGTTACGCCAAGGCCCAGATGAGGCAGCACCTACGGCAGGTGATATCTGGTGGATTCGCGCCAACCAGGGTCATTCATTGAAGGTGAGATACATTCACCATCTTAAGATATGGCCCGCTGACCGCCATCCCAGGCAATCGAACTTGATCTTAAGCCAATCTCATCGGCAACGGATGTACCCATGGCAGTGCATGGGACGAACAGGAAAGCATGGGAGTCTATTTGTCAGTCTCGACTTGCCCAGGATTAAGGAAACTCTACTGACTGCTATGATTAGCCAGCCAGGGTCTCTCGCGGATGGGACGGAATCATATACATTTAGCTCAGGGCATCCCTGGAGACGGTGTCATAAGCGGTCGGTCCTACCCCGTCCACATCAATCACAGCTCTCAATTATTAGCACAGGCATGCGCAACTCTGCGCAGGTGTTAATCTATATTGATGTGCAGAAGGCCCTCGATGCAGGGATCACGTTTTCTCTCTCAGAGAATGGAGTTGTCCTCACTGAAGGTGACGAACGCGGTTTTCTTTCTCCTGATTATTTCCTTCGAGTAGAAGACCGTCGAAATGGCCCAATTCCAGGTGGCCACTATCTTCAACCCAAAGGCCATCCGAAGAAGCAACGGATATAGTGAGTTAGCTCGATCATAGGCTCTACAGCAATCGGAATGCATTATGCTTTGCTATTTACGACACGTCACTTATGCATGAGTAGTTGTGGTATTATAATAAAGTACTTATGTGTATCCTGTGCTAGTCCGAGTCGTTGATCAACCATTCGTGGGTTTCGTGATTAGGGCGCGACTGTCCCACCGGAGGGTGTCGCGTGTTCGTGAAATCTCCGCTCGCCTTGCCGCCCGTTGTGACATCGTGCTGAACCAAGGAAGGCTGGTGGCTGTTTCGCGGCGGCTCGATAATCCTGTACGAGATTAGAATCGGTCTCAGCGATCACGTGACGAGTGCTTACTCAACGCTAGGATCGCGGGCTGTATATCGAGCTAAAAGCCGGGAGACGGGGTTATTCGGTCCAAGACGTCGGCCAGTCGAAGGTTCACCCTCAGGAAGCTGCCTGCGTGCCTTTGGCTTTGGTTTTGGACGATCGTGTCCCACTTCCTCTACCTCCGCATCGCTTGGTCCTGCAACAATCGCTGGGGTCCGGCTTGAGCGCTGCCCGGAGCGTGGCGCCTTTACTGGTTCATCTTCCGAGTGCGACGGCGTGTCGACAATATAGATGATCTGAGGGTCCACTTCGATTGGGGCACTCGTGTTACGACTGTTTGGCCTTCCTAGAGAGACGTTTGGTGTGATGCTCGTGTTTGTGGAAACACGCTTAGAGTCGCTATATGCGCCACTTTGTGTAGACCTTGGCTCTGACTTGTACACGTGTGGGTTCACGTTGCTGGTCTGTGTTAATTGTGCGATGAGTTCTACAGTGCCCTGTCCAGGAGATAGAAAGCTTGATACAGCCTGAGAAGGTGATTGGAGGGTGGTGCATCCTGTCACGAAATTTGAAGAGGTTCCCTTGCTGTCCTTAAGTGTAGCGATCCCGTGTCTATGATCATCAGCTTCGCTTTCCGCGTCAGTGCGCGAACCGGCCTTCTTCCGTTTCATCTTGTGTTGTACAGCGGCGGTCCCTTCAATATCCGTTGTGGTGGCGCTATTGAGCTTCTTCGGACGCTTCGTGCCTTTGTTATTGTTTGATTGCTCGTCCGCGGAATCCATAGAATGAAGCATGACCTCCATCTGCTCCTCGTCGTCGAGCTCACGACGCCGTACTCGTGCACGTTCAAGTACGATATCCTCACCCGCACCAACCCCAGGACCTTCACTCGTGTCCGGAAACATGGCCACACCATATCCGGCGCTCTCACGCATCGTCTGGACGGCTTGAACCCTGTCCTGCCCAGTGTCTTCCATAATGAGAGCGAGAGCGGCTTCGGGAACGAGGATGCGCTGGATGAAATCCTGAGGTGTGAGAGGAGCGATGGATCGTGCATCGAACGAGGACGGAGGAAACATGTTGTAGAGCGTTTGATGTAGGATCATCGAACCAAGCTCACCATAGCTTGAATCCGTCATTAATTAGTCCGTGCCGGTTAGCGCAACACTAGTGCGCACTCACTATCCAGGTTGGGTCCTTTGGAAGCTCTCGAATTGACCTTTGACACTTGAGGCAGCCCGTGAACCCATTTTCTGTACCTCCATTATCACTGTTGTCCAATATATGTTCTCGTCCCTTGCATTGCCTTCGCCTTTGACCAGTTTTCCGAGGTTATCACGCAGTTGCTCGACGCGATCCCTGACCCTCCCAAAGTCGATGTCCATTGGCCAACCTTTAGCTATGGCCTCGGGTATCTGATGTGCCTCAAATCTATGACGCTTGCACGACGCAACATATATACCCATCGAAGCTCTGAGCCCGAGAGGGTTACTCGGGCGCGGATCTGAATAGGCTTTGCGTTTGGCGGATTCGAGGAGGGAGCGATACAAGGGGGAAGGGTTAGGTGGAAGCCTCTCGTCGCAGAAAGGGCATAACATCGATGGATCCGCTAGTTCGCCAATAAGAACTTGAAAAAGATGGTCAGGATCAAGGTGATCAACATATTAGTCGGAAGTCGCTGACGAGAGTCATCTTCTCCAAACTCCTCCAAATCGCCTGCAATTGGGTTGCCTAGATGAGTCAGTTGGGTTGAAGCAATTCTTTGACGAGGAGTACGGATACAGTTTTCTAGCCGGCTTGCAGCCATAGGGAATGGCCGCAGCGGTGGCCGCTGTTTCGGTGTCTGATGGACCGCGTCCTCATCAGTCTCGTCATCTGAGGTGCTCAAGCTCTTTGTCGTTCCTCGAACACTGGATTGAGAGCTTTGCGGATGTGCATGGGCAGGCGATGACAGTGGAGAAGGGATTGGGAAATGAGAAGAACCGGAGTGTTTTTTTCGAGGCGTTGACCTATCAGAAACTGTGTCGCTGTGGACAAGAGTAGTGACACGGTCTGCAGAACCCTTGAGCCGGACTTTGCCTTTCGCCGCCGTTTTGCGCGAAACATGCTTCTGTGTTGTTGAATCTGATATGGATAGAGGATCTAAGGTAGGAAATTTCTCGGGTATGCGGCCCTTAGAAGGCTTAGCACGAGGCGTCGCCTGGTTGCAGTCGCTCGAGTCGGACGTTGTCGTGGAAAGTCTAGGGAGTGAGGGAAGAGTTCCACGCGACTTTGATTGCTCTGGTACTTCCGGAGAGACGCCGGATAGCTTGTTTCGAGACGTCGACACGCCCCCTTCCTTTGGTTTTGCTACTTTCTTGAAGTCTGGCAGCTTCCTTGTCTGAGGGAAGCCGGGATGGTAACCTGACTCTTGTTGTTCCTGAACTGCAGCCTTCCTAGGCCGCCCCTTCATCACTCTGCGTTTACCCTTGCGTGGAGACGTCTCTTCAACATCTTCGGACCTAGAACCAGAAGAAAGAAAGTCCAATTCATCGTCATCGTCATCGTCATCTGAAGATCCAATAATCCTTCCGCGCAACGCATTCCGTTTTGCATGGGGCCCAGTTTCGACAGCCCCACTTCTAGACGTGACAAACTGCGTGCTTCCCAAGTCGTCCCAGAGTTTTCCCGAGCCCACCTTTGGGTCAGGGCAGGTAGCACGTAACATGCGCAACGAAGGACCCTACTCGATGGTAGTCGTTCTGTGCACGGGAGGTTAAGTATTGGTTTGAAAGTTTGCTCTATGTAGAACGAAGACAGGCTGTGGGGCAAAAAAACATTCGTCTCGACTCTCTTCTAGTCCTCCTTCGACATCAGTCAAAATGAACATATATCGTCGAAAGGCGCACTTAATATGGTCGTATCCAACGTAAACGCCTTCAAGTATGTCGGGCAGGAAGGGTTATGAGATCGTCAAGTGCCACACCTTGTGAGCACGACAGGTCCACGCGTGAATGCACGTGTAGTGCGGGTGGAGTCCCTTCGCGAGACAAACGCGTCCTAAATCAGGATCACGTGACCAACCTATCGGGTTTTCACAAGGTCTCTAATATGCCAGCCAAGAATGTCAGTGACAGTGGAGAAATTTTCTAATCTACTTGGAAAGGTCCTGAAGATCAGCTGTTGTGCAGAATTGATTTACGAACGTACCAAACCGTGACCAGGGCAAATCAGGGGCAAATTTCGGACAAAAAGGGTTTTCGATAAACCGAGGCGTTGTGATTGGATGTCGGGTTCCGGGCCGGAGTGTTAAGGACGGGAGTGATGGGAAAGCAAATAAAAGGGTGCCGCCAGTCAAACCTCTTAGTCGCAAACCCTCACCAACCTCCGCATCGCCAACGATGCTCAACCTCACCTCTCGTTCTACTCAGGCATGGCGCTCTATCCGGCGTCTTGCCAAGGAGATGGCCACTGTTGCTGAAAGAATCGGTGACACCAAAGTGTCTATGTCCCTTCTTGAGCCGGGTGCACATATCAACTACCAGCGAATTGAGGATAACCTCGCTGTTGTCCGTAACAGGTATACTTCTATTCTTGGCATTCATTCCGCTATCTTTTCTCATTGAACTCTAGGCTCAAGCGTCCTCTCACTCTTTCTGAGAAAGTTCTCTATGGCCATCTTGATGACCCTCATAACCAAGATATTGTCCGCGGTGTCAGCTACCTCAAGCTCCGTCCCGACGTATGAAGGTGTTTTCTGTGTTCTAAACTGGGTTGATGATGATGTTTCTACTTTTACAGAGAGTTGCTTGTCAGGATGCAACAGCGCAGGTCAGTTGATGTACCAGCTTCGTCGCGTTCTTCAGCGCATCTACTGTTTGGTTTATCAACCATCTACACACTTTCTGCTCGACCCCGACTGGGACTGATGTAATTTTTTAGATGGCGTTGTTACAATTTA
This sequence comes from Lactarius quietus, assembly GCA_015025155.1. Lineage (NCBI taxonomy): Eukaryota > Fungi > Basidiomycota > Agaricomycetes > Russulales > Russulaceae > Lactarius > Lactarius quietus. Next base: position 37,667 of record WITN01000419.1, on the reverse strand, counting down.
TGTCTGCTGGCATGGACACTGCGGCGGTACCGACCACTGTTCACTGTGACCACTTAATTGAGGCACAAGTGGGTGGTGTCAAGGATCTTGAGCGTGCCAAGCAAATCAACAAGGAAGTATATGACTTTTTGGCTACTGCTACGGCGAAGGTTTGTTTCCCCTCCAACCTTGCCCGCCTTGTTGTTAATACCGCCCACCAGTACGGCCTCGGTTTCTGGCGCCCCGGTTCTGGTATCATTCACCAAATCATTCTCGAGAACTACGCGTTTCCCGGTGGTCTCATGATTGGCACTGACTCGCATACCCCTAACGCTGGCGGTCTGGGCATGATCGCTTGTGGCGTGGGCGGTGCAGACGCGGTCGACGTTATGGCGGGCATTCCTTGGGAACTTAAAACACCCAAGGTGATCGGCGTAAATCTCTCCGGAAAGATCAGTGGTTGGACTACGCCGAAAGGTGCAGTTATCTTTTTTTCGTGCTCTCTGGATCTTATCATCAGTCACAGACGTCATCCTCAAGGTTGCGGGCATTCTTACGGTCAAAGGTGGTACTGGTGCCATTGTTGAATACAAAGGCCCAGGGGTGGAAAGCCTCTCCGCAACCGGGATGGCTACTATTTGCAACATGGGTGCAGAAATTGGTGCAACAACGTCCCTCTTCCCATTCAATCAACGCATGGGAGGTTATCTGAACGCCACCAAACGTCCTGAAATTGCCAAATATGCACAACGGTTTGCGCACAACCTGCGGGCGGACGAAGATGCCGAATACGACCAAGTTATCGATATTGTGAGTTCGCCCTGATGGGCGTCCCGCCACCAACTAATCTTTTTTGTCCTAGAATCTTTCGGAATTGGAACCACATATCAATGGACCTTCACACCAGATCTTGCGACGCCTATCTCAAAGTTCAAAGACGAAGTCGTGAAGAATAGCTGGCCTACTGACCTGAAAGTTGCCCTCATCGGTTCATGCACGAATTCTTCATACGAAGATATGACTCGCTCTGCTTCCATTGCTCGAGAGGCTGCCGACCATGGGCTGGAAACCAAAAGCAAGTTCACGATTACCCCTGGTTCAGAACAGGTTCGTGCCACCATAGAACGGGACGGCGTAATCGGCACATTCGAAGAAGTTGGTGGCCTTGTACTCGCAAACGCATGTGGCCCTTGCATCGGACAGTGGGACCGTCAGGATGTCAAGAAAGGCGATGTCAACTCGAGTGCGTGCTAATCACTGCGGAAATCGACATGTGCTAACCGTTTCATAGTCATCACATCGTATAACCGCAACTTCACGGGTCGAAATGATGCCAATCCCGCCACTCACGCCTTCGTAGCGTCCCCCGATATTGTGACGGCTTTTGCCTTTGCTGGAGATCTCCGCTTCAACCCATTGACTGACACGCTCACCGGCTCAGACGGCAAACCCTTCAAGTTCTCCGACCCCGCTGGCAAAGAGCTCCCTCCTCGCGGCTACGACCCCGGTCAAGATACTTATCAGGCTCCGCCAGTAGATAGGGTCTCTGTCAACGTTGCTGTTAATCCCCAGAGCGATCGCCTTCAGCTACTCAAGCCCTTCTTACCTTATGACGGCAAAACCCCGAGGATCTTCCCGTACTGATCAAGGTCAAGGGCAAGTGTACCACCGACCATATCTCAGCTGGTGGCCCCTGGCTTAAGTATCGCGGTCATCTTGAGAACATCTCTCGTGAGATTTTTATCTTTTTCAGCTTCTCCACCTTTACTAATAATGGGACAGAGAACTGCCTCATTGGTGCTATCAACATCGAGAATGGGGAGGCAAACAAGGTCAAGAACCAAATCACTGGCGAATGGGGTGGTGTTCCGCAGACTGCCGCCTCCTACCGGGAGAAGGGAATTAAGTGGGTTGTCATCGGCGATCATAACTACGGTGAAGGTTCTTCCCGTGAGCACGCTGCGCTCGAGCCACGATTCCTGGGCGGCCTCGCTATCATCGTTCGCTCTTTCGCGCGCATTCACGAAACAAACTTGAAAAAGCAAGGCATGCTCGCCCTCACCTTTGCCGATCCCGCGGATTACGAGAAGGTCCAGCCATCCGATAAGGTGTCGATTCTCGGACTTGACAGCTTCGCCCCTGGAAAGAACCTGACATTACTCGTCAAACACTCCGACGGGTCAGAGGATAAGATTTCCTTGGCTCACTCATTCAACGAAGGCCAAATTGAATGGTTCAAGGCTGGATCTGCGCTTAACTTGGTGAGCCACCTTCCGACCCGTTCCGAGTGTTCGAAGTCAGTAACACCTGCTTTTCCAGATGGCGGCCAAGGCCAAAGCCAATCACAGCTAAAGGATAAGGATTACGCCTGATTAGTTGGTCGTGACGTCGTCGATATATAAAAAAGACCCACGCTGTCGAGTACAGTATCAGGACCAACTTGTCAAAATCTGTTCCTGTGTCAACTGTTGTTTTTATGGCGCATAATGATATAAATTTCGTTTTACAGTACCTCTGTTCGTGTATGTAAGATTTGTGGATCCTCCGATTCCCTGGCACTTGCAGAAGGCTCTAGGTTATCATCGTATCGATACAACACATGCGTCTACTGCGTACTAAATGTTACTCTAGAATTGTCGTAAGGGACGTGAGTGAGATTGCTTTAGATCTCATCAAATCACCGCAGTCGAAACAGTATTACAGTATGACTAGTTGTCCAACAACCCCATGGCTGCCGTGTATAAGCGCGCGTTGAGCTAGCTTTTCGGGTCCTCGTTATCCTCTTCGTAACCCTCGACTTTCATGTCGTTCAAGCCGAGGTCCTCATTCTGCTCCCATGTACGCTCGTACAGCTCGATTTCCATATTTGGGTCTGGATCCGGGGCGTACAAATTTTGTACGTACGAGTTTGCGAGCGGGTCGTCGAGAATGAGGGTGAAAGGACGCTCGGCACTTTTCACCTAAGAACGAACGTCAGGGGCCAAAGTCCTAAAGTGGCTTGAATAAGACTCCGTACCGCCTTCAGATTCTCTAAAAACAATTCGAACTTGTTGCGTTCTTGTAAGTCGGGGCCGTCTGGATTGGCGCTACCGACGGAATCTCCGGCAGCGAAAACTTTCTCAGAGAGCTCCTCGAAAACTTGTTCGAGGATCCCTTCCAGCGTAGTGAACCTGCCTCCCAAAGTTCCTGCATGAAGGACGAGGTCGATCTCGGGAATGGTGAGACCGCTGGTCTCGCTCTGAAACGATGTAGTCAGGAGGTGTCGACTAGTAAAACTGAGTACGCACTTTGAGGATATCTCGACTTAGATCCTCACGATCTGCAACGCGCAGTGTAATACGCTTTCCCTTCTCCGAAATTGCTGAGCCAGATTTCACTTCGTTGTCCCTGTAGCCGCATCGATCGCAATTGGTAGACATGATGAGGATATCCTATGGGTAAATTAAGGCCTAGCCATTGAGCGAGTGAGTAGCATGCCGTACCTTGAAGTAAGGGATGACTACTTTTTTCATCCTCGTGTCGAGTGGGTGGCCACAGCTGGAACATGTTCCCGGGAAGATGTAAACTTCTTCATTTCCATTCTCATCCGCATCCGCAGGGGCATCTTCTATCGGTTTTTCATCCTCCTCGACGACAGAGTCATCAGCAGCGACCAACCCAAGAGCGACATTCTGCTCCTTGGTCCTGCGATACGTCCTGAGATTCCACTTAGGATCGGCCATGGAGCCCACAAACTCAATGAACGAATTGCCGGATGGGTCATCAAGTGTAAGCGTGAACGGTGGCATTGGCGCTTCTGAGCTGACAGCCCCCTTAACTGCTATACCACCTTCCTTGTCCTCATCTTCGTCAGGGACGATGGCTTTTAATTTGTCCACGAGCGTTTGGATCTTTCTGAAGGTGTCTTCGTCCTGGATTCGGCGCAAAGGTTGGTCGTGGCTCAAATCACGAATCACGTCGCTGATTAAGCCCTCTACCGTTGTGAGCTGGCCCTTGGAGGCTGGTATAGTCAGCTCATACTCTGGGATTGTGACAGTACATGTTTCGGACTTGACAATTTGACGGTTGAGGTCCGGCCGCGAGAGTATACGGGCAGTGTAAACCGTCCCTTCGGCTAAGAGACAAACGCATTCAGATAGATCGGATTCTTCATATGCGGACGGTCGCTTACGTCGGATGACTCCCGCAGACTGTATCTCGTTATTGGAAAAGCCACAATGCTCGCAACGGAAGGACATCACGATGACCTCGTGGAAATAAGGGATCGACGTCAAGAGCAGTCGAGTAGTTCCCTAAAACCTCTTTATTCCTCTCATGTCAAGACATAGCACGGAGGAAGGTATTTGGTTACCTGTTCTTCGCAATTCATGCACAGAGACTCGATTTCCTGCACTACCCTTTCTTCGTCGTCATTTGAAAACGGGCCACTGGTATCTACACCTTTACCAAGGTCTTCTGAGTCGTCTGCCTGCTGCGCAAGAGCGCCGATTAATGGAAAGAGATTGTCAGGCATGGCCGTAGATGCTGTAGATGAGACGACTCTTACCCGGCCCGGTACTGCGATGCTACAGCCAAGTCAAGCCCTCGCTGAGTCAGCGGCTTTCGTTCTCTTCCTCAGCTTGTGCTCGACCGCTTCTTTACGATGAGCGTCTGGGTCAGTATGCGCTGCCGTCTTCGTGATTAAAACTTCTCATGTATACCTTTTCACCCAGACGGAGCACCGCAATCCCGAAGGTAGAACATACTGGTTCAATACTAGTTCTAAGGAAAGTGTATGGGAGAAGCCAGATGGTTCGTCTGCATCGTTCTTATGTTGTTACTTGCCGTTTACTCCTAATCACAGAGTTGAAATCTCCATTTGAGGTATGATGACTGTAACATACGTGTTGTTCGACTGGTTAACTGAGACTCCATCCAGCGAGCGCTCAAGCAGACACCATGGAAAGAGTACTTTTCTGGTGGCAAGAATACTACTACAATGTACGCTCCACCGACACCCTATCGCGTCAATATTAACTTGCAATCTCCACAGACAACAACCAAGGAGTCAAAGTGGGACATGCCGGAGGAGCTTTCGTTGTTAATGGACATGGTTGAGAAGGAGACGAAAGAGACCGCGGCACCACCGGCCTCCTCGTATGTCCCTTTGTTTTTCGCTGTTACTTAATCCCACAATGAAGCTACGGTAGTGCAGTCCCTCTGGCCATTGCCCCAGTGCCATCTGGAGTTCCACAGCCAGGCGCCCTAATTCCTTTAGGTGCAGACGCCCTTCCCGAGCAGCCTATGTCCCAACCCGCAGTGAATCTTCACCAAACCGCCCCTTCTGCTCTTCCCGCACGCCCCAATCCTCCTGACGAGCCGACTATTCCACATAATGGCTTCGCGACCTTCGAGGAAGGTGAAAAGGCGTTCGTGTATCTTTTGCGCAAGGCAGGTGTCGACGCCACATGGACGTGGGATCAGACGATGCGAGCCATAATAACGGACCCGTTGTACAAAGCATTGAATTCTCTTGCAGAGAAAAAAGCTTCCTGGCAAAAGGTGTGTTCTCCCTGTCCCGTGCCCCTTCCCCGCCGCAATTCGCTGACGTACATTCGTGGCAGTACACGGAAGGTCTGAAAGCCAAGGAGCAAGAGGAGCGGGAGGCACGTCTCGCAAAAATACGCCCGGCTATCCGTAACATGTTAAAAGGGAATCCCAACGTGTTCCACTATACGACATTCTCCACCGCGGACAGGCTTTTTGCGCAGCATCCAATCTGGCAGCAGGCGCGTGTAGAATCAGAGCGTAAACTGATTTTTGATGAATACGTTTCTGAGCTTAAGCAGCGCGAAGTGGTACGAGTCATTTTTTGCACGCCTTGAAATCACTCCCTGATTTTACCGGTTTTAGCAAGAAAACAGGGCAGCGCGGAATCGTTCCATAACGAAACTCATGTCGCTTTTTAAGCAGCTCAGTGTTGACGTCCTCACGCGCTGGCGCAGCGCACATTCTCTCGTGTTGGAGTCGGAACATTGGCAAAACGACGAAGAGCTAAAGCAACTCCCTGGGCTCGATATCTTACTCGCATTCGAGGACTATAGTCGGGTTCGCGAGCGCGAGTTTGAGGATGAGATGCGGCGCAAGCAAGTCCACAAATCACGATCAGAGCGCAAGGCTCGTGAAGCTTTCAAAGTACCGCCTTCAATTTCTCCTCAACCTTTTTTCTTATCTTCATGGATGCACACAGGCCCTTTTGCAGGAGTTTGTTGCCTCTGGTGACATCACAGCGCGTTCCAAGTGGAAGAATGTCTACCCCAAATTTTCGACTGACAATCGGTACCTCGACATGCTTGGAAAACCTGGATCTAATCCAATCGAGTTGTTCTGGGATGTAGTGGACGATCTCGATCAGAAACTGGACGCGAAGATTCTCATTGTGGAAGCGGCTATCAAGCGTCACAACACTAAACTCAGTTCCAATGTTGAAGGTACCTCCCAGCTGTGGTCAATTCAGCCAGAGACAACAGAAGCAGGCTTTTTAAAGGTTGTGCAAGAGAATGGTGATGAAGAGTCGGCCACTCTCTCTGCGGAAGATTTGAACCACATTTTTACAACGGTACGTCTCTACTCTGTGAAACCACGTGTTGCATTTACCGTGTGATGCAGTTGCACGAGCAAGCTGTGAGGCAACAGGCCGACGAGAAGCGGAGGGCCGAACGACGGGCGAGGCATATGCAAGACGACTTGCGCTACGCAATTAAAAAGTTGCCCGAGCCCCTTGACATCAGCCTCAGTTACGATGATGTATGTCTACCGTCCTCGTACACATATCAAACTAACGGGGTTGCAGGCTGTACCATTTATCGAACAACTTCCTGAGTTCAAGGTGCTCGACGATGAGGGAAGACGTGCGGCGTTTAGTAAGTTTGTCAAGAGGCATAAGGTGAGTTATCCTGTCGTTTTTATATTCTCGACGTTCATTCACAATCGGTTTGCAGGAACGTCTGCGTGAGATTTCAGATGACGGAGCATCAACGACTAGTCGCAAACGCAAGGAGCCCCACCGCGAAGCCGAGAAGGATCGCGACAAGGAGACACGTGAACGAGACCGAGATAAGGAAAAGGAAAAGGAACGCGAACGGGACCGGGACAGAGACAGAGACAGGGAAAAGGACAGAGACCGAGACCATGACCGCGACCGCGACAGGGACCGCGACAGGGACAGAGATCGGGACAGGGAACGAGAACGAGAACGCGACCGCGACCGTGATCGTGACCGTGATCGTGACCGCGAACACAAGGACAGAGACCGTGGTTCCCGGTACCACCGCGGGTACGAGGATGGTCGCTCGCGCGACTACGGACGTGAGCGCGAACGGGACTGGGAAGGTGACTCGCCACGGGACCGTCGTGACCGAGATCGAGATAGATACGCGGCACGGGGACCAAGTTCTCGACGGGACGATAGGAAACGACGCGCCGGGAAGGAGGAGGAAGATCGTGGCAGTCATGACGAACCACGAGAGAAGAAGGAACCAGAAAATGAGGAGCGAAGTGAGAAAGTGCGTGAAGTTTCTTTGCGAGATTGAATGCCATCAATCTTTGTTAATATTCACTCGCAGAGAGCGAGGTACGACACGGAAGCTCCTTCCAAGGACCGAAGTCGTCGCGCCGAAACGCCAGAGGAGGGAGAGATATAATAGTTTGCCAGGCTCTGTGATTTTCCATTTGCAGCTATTATAAAGTGACAACGCTAAGATGATGACGCCTGTTCTTGTGAACGAACGTGTATAGGACCTATGCGAAGACGGGTGTATGTCTGTTTGTGTGGGATAGTCCTTTCGTACCCTTTTCGCCTCTTCTTTTTGAAAATATGCTCCATCTTCCCTTTCGTATGCTCGACGACCGTTGCCTCGACGGAGATATGACTAGTGGGTATAACCGGGGACCCTCGCAGAGTGTACTCGCGGGAGCCAACCTCATGTATCTCGGAGAGAGACAGGATATCTCCAACACGGACGTCGTTGAGGCGGGGTACAGTCAAAAGGTCCTTCGGAGCCAGAAGATGCTTTTTGCCAGCAATGGAGGCTATCACATATTGGTTGGGTTGAGAGCGAATAAGATTGAGGGCGCGCGTGGTCGACTGAGGTGTCCGCGTGTCTGTATGAAGTGCCCTGACGAGTTGCTGGCGTATATGCGGCACTAGAGAAACAGTTAGTCAAGTCCTTCCTAAGTAGAAAGACGCACGTACAACAGGACCACGCCCAGCCAGCCATCATGTAAGTTGTCGCGCTGCCCGCTGCGTTGGGGCGAACCTGCTCTACCCGGCTTCATCCGGCGGTGTTTAAACTCCGATGAAACCTTCACTTCGGAAAAGCTCGCGGCGCTGGCAACAACTCGACTTCCAACCCGTCCTATTTGTTTATTTTCTTTCCCTCCCCCTCCCCTCCATGCAGAAATTCGCCCTGCTAAATGCTACTCGTGCGGCTACGCTGGCCGCCGCCGGGAAGGTTCTATCTTTTTTTCCTTCTTTTTATTTTAGCACTTGTTGACGCTATCCTCGTAGAACGCTTCCCGCGTCGCACCTGCTGTCGCACGTTCGTACGCAACCGCGAAAGCTGGTTCGTTTTATTCTTATGTTGTTGTATTTTTACTAACTATACAACTATCCCCGCACTCCTCTCATTGTCCCAAACTTGACACGTCATATTAGCTGCTTCGGAGGTGTCCTCCATCCTCGAGACTCGGATAGCTGGCTCTTCCACTGGTAGCAATGTCGAAGAGACCGGTCGCGTTCTCAGTACGAATCTACCATTTCAAGCTGGCACACTTGGAGGCTGACAACTACTTTGTTCAGGCGTCGGTGACGGTATTGGACGCGTCTGGGGTCTCAAGAACGTGCAAGGTTAGCGCAATTTCGTCAAACGCCGACCCTGGCCCCGTTACTGATGCTCCCACGAAATTACGTAACTAGCGGAAGAAATGGTGGAGTTCTCATCTGGTGTCCGTGGAATGTGCTTGAACTTGGAGGCCGATAACGTCGGTGTCTCTATCTTCGGTAACGATCGTCTCATCAAGGAGGGCGACACCGTCAAGCGTACTGGTCAGATTGTCGACGTCCCAGTCGGTCCTGGTCTTCTCGGCCGTGTTGTTGATGCCCTCGGCAATCCTATTGACGGCAAGGGCCCTATCGAAGCTGCTGAGCGCCGCCGTGCCTCTCTGAAGGCTCCTGGCATTCTCCCTCGTCGTTCCGTGAACCAGCCAATGATGACTGGTATTAAGCCCATCGACGCGATGGTACCCATCGGCCGTGGTCAACGTGAGCTCATCATTGGTGACCGTCAGACTGGCAAGACCGCCGTTGCAATCGACACCATTCTCAACCAGAAGCGTTGGAACGACGGTAAGGACGAGGAGAAGAAGTTGTACTGCGTCTATGTCGCCGTAGGCCAGAAGCGCTCGACTATCGCCCAGCTTGTCAAGACCCTGGAGGAGAACGACGCGATGAAATACTCCATCATCGTTGCCGCTACTGCTTCGGAGGCCGCTCCTCTCCAATACCTCGCGCCCTTCTCGGGATGCGCAATGGGCGAGTGGTTCCGTGACAATGGCAAACACGGTGAGTAAATTTACTAACATCCTGCGTGACTGCCTCACGTTCAACCCTGACTCGCACAGCCCTCATTATCTACGATGACTTGTCCAAACAAGCTGTGGCCTACCGCCAAATGTCCCTCCTTCTTCGTCGCCCTCCAGGTCGTGAAGCTTACCCCGGTGACGTTTTCTACTTGCACTCTCGCCTCCTCGAGCGTGCAGCGAAGATGAACGACAAGTTCGGTGGAGGCTCTCTGACTGCACTTCCCATCATTGAGACCCAGGGTGGTGATGTGTCTGCATATATCCCTACCAACGTATGCTTTCAGGCCAGGATCGGTCGGAATAAGTACTTAAAGGTTCTGCTAGGTCATCTCCATCACAGACGGCCAGATCTTCTTGGAGGCCGAGCTCTTCTTCCGCGGTGTTCGCCCCGCCATTAACGTCGGTCTTTCGGTGTCCCGTGTTGGATCCGCTGCGCAAACGTACGTGTCTCCCCAATAGTTTTGGCCACCTCATTGAGTGTGTTACAGTAAGATCATGAAGAAGTTTGCTGGTTCGCTGAAGCTTTACCTTGCTCAGTATCGTGAAGTCGCGGCGTTCGCTCAGTTCGGCTCCGATCTCGATGCTTCGACGCGCTTCCTTCTTGCGCGTGGTGCTCGCTTGACCGAACTTCTCAAGCAGGGTCAGTACCAGCCCCTTGCTATGGAGATCCAGGTCCCGATCATCTACGCTGGTGTGAACGGTCTCGTGAGTACAGTGCTCGTGCTCTGCGACGAGCCCAATAGCTGACGTGTATTGCAGTTGGACTCCATCGCGGTCGATAAGATCACGAAGTGGGAAGCTGAATTCCGCGAGCACCTGACGTCGACCCAAGTCCCGTTGCTCGAAAAGATTGCGACTGGTAACGTCACACCAGAAGTAGAGGGAGAGATTAAGAAGGTCGTCGAAGATCACGTCTCGCAGTTCTCTTAGATAGGACCGTTTGTGGACGGTGGGACGAAACTTAAAAAATACATTTTCATCTTGTTATCTTCCCCATGCAATTGGTTTATAACTAGACTATATCTGGTACGCATGTCTGATGCTAAGTCGAGTGATAGGGACAGGACGTCATTGTTTTCTGGAGGTTAGCCATAGCCCTCTGTGAGTGGTGACCTCGTTCAGTACTGGAGGCCTGCAGCTTGACAGCTTGATGGCCTGAGGCTGATCTCTAGCAATTAGGCCTACGGCTTCACCATAAATCTGTTAGCAGACTAGGCAGACAGCCCAATGTGGACATCCTACATATAACTCGAACGGTTGTAGGGAATTCCGGATACATTTTAATCAGCTCGGCGCGATTCTACAGGTAGCGATACACCGGTACAGATTAGAATGTGACGGTAAGTACGCGCTACATTGAATTTATTTTGTGTTGCGTCGGAGTAGTGAAACCGTTTATGTCAGAGGTAAAGAAAGAAGCGAGCAGGGTAGTAGGCGCAGAGACAAACTCGACTAGTCTTCGCTCTCGGTGGTCGCACTCGACCCTTGGCCCTGCCCGTCGTCGTCCTCGGTGAGTTCTTCTTCCTCATCGTCTTCGTTGTTATCCATAGATTGCTTCAGCTGTAATAGAAGTGGTTCAGAACATGCCCGGAGAAAGAATAATAGAGAGTGAGTCGGAGGGAAACGTACCATCTCTAAGAGTTCGTGGCATTCGTTTAGGTGTGCCATGACTATTCCTTGGCCCTCGGGGATAGACCCGTCGATACCTATAAATTTGCCGTCTTTGCGTAACGAGTCAATTTGATATAGGGCTAGCTGGTACTGTGTGGTTGAATGCAGTTAGAGCCGCTCGTCGAAGTTTTAGGGCAGGTTCATAGGACATCCTAGAGATGTCCATGCCGAACGAGGTCGGCAAACCAATCAGCCCACATGTGAGGGGAATAAACGCACTGGGTATAAGTCGCGTGGGTTGAACGGTCCACCATACTTCAGCACTTCGTTCAAACATTTTTTTACCGTCGAGAGTTTGTTGGCCTAGCTCATTCGAGTTAGTCGCAGGGATAGCGGTATGTGGGGACGCACTCACAATTGGCATGAGTTCCTCGGACACCGGCTCGCTGGAGGACAGCAGCCGATAAATAACGCCATAGCACCGTCGAAGGAGATACAGCAGGACCTTTCACAGAATTTGTTAACACCCGAGTGAGCTGATGCGTGGACGCAGGACGGACATATTGCCCGGCAGGTTGGTTCCCCTCCGAGTCGACGAATTTCCCATCGATGCGCATCTTGTCCACCTCCTGAAGACTTAACGAGTAATTCCATAGGTCCGTTTCTCGCAGCGTCCACCGATGTGTCAGCGCAAGTCCCTCAAGTTCCGCACGAATTTCTGTTAGGCGATCGTGGATAGGCTTCAGAGGCGGCGCGACGTTCTTGGACTCTTCCTGGGCGCGAATTTCTTGGACGATGTCAAAGCATTCTTCGAGAAGTGAAGAGCAGATAGCTTGTGATGCGGGAATATTGCCACCAGGGTCCAGGAACTTGCCATCTACACGTTTACTATGGGTTCCCAGGATGACAGGCGTAAAAAGGCACAGGCAAGGCAAACACAGAAGTTTCACCATCAGGGCAAAAAAATAAAGCGTGAGTATTTGAGTCCCTTGAAGGAAAAAAAAGAGCATATACTCAACGAGTCGATTTTGCGCAACTCTTCTTGTAAGGGTTTAAGTTCCGCTTTGGGTGAACCCCCTTTGGCCCCAAGTGCGACAAGCTTCCGTCGAATAGTGACGAGCCGTTCATGAAGCGGGACGAGCTCGGCGGAGAGCACGGAGAGGTTCTCTTGTAGCCTCTTGAGCACAATCTCTATGAAGATACGACAAGTAGTGAGGAGGCATTTTCACCCATAAGGCAAGACAGGAAGACGAACCGCATTCACCAAGTTGTCGCTCCAGAAGTCTAGTCATGGCGTCAGGGTGCTTGCCGCTCTCAGAGTCTCTTTTTATAATGTTATGTAGGTCGTTCAATCGCCGTCGGAAAGGCGCAAGGTCACTCTCGTTGTAGACAGAGGACTCATCCATATGGTCGAGAATTTGCTAAATGAAGGGGCCGTCAGCTTTAATGGCATCACATTGATGGCGAAAGGGAGCTCTGTGACGACTGGGAAAGCTCTGAAAGGAAATAGGACCGTTCCGGTTGCCCGATTTTGGACAAAATGTAAAGCGCTTGCTTCACGTGGAGCAATACTCACGCGCATGCTAGCCAACTGTGAGTAGGTGGCTGGAGCTTCCTTAGTCTTTCCGATTGTCAAGAAAAAGAGAGATAAGAGATTGAAAACATCGGCGAGCAGAGTATCCAAGCGATTGTTGTAAACAGAGGCGTCATCGCGAACATCGTTCAGTCTTGTTACTGAGAACACGAAGATTAACGATTAAGATATGATGATCTAGAGGCGGCGGCGACGAACCCTGCTTGATGACGGCTTGATAGAGGCTGTTTACATCAGAAGGCTTTATAAAATCGCCGCGATTTTTCTTCAAAGCCGTGAGTCTATTCCTGATGCTATTTTTGGTGAGTTGGTAAGAGCAAGTGGGAAAGTGGACGATTTGGCGACTTACCTGATGACAACTTCAAGGATGGGGAGTTCTAGAATCAAGTCGTGGTCATGATGGCCGCCAGTAGCAAAAAGCGAGCACACGTGCCTTCCTGGGACACCGGCGTGGTCATGGCTCATGAGATGTGATGAGATTGAGATGAGAACGGTGAGCCTGAGTTATTATGGCGACACGTGCTCTTGGCACGTTAATCTCCTTTTCCCACGACACGCTTCATCGCTTCATCGCTCATCACCACTACAAATGGAAAAGATTAAAGAGGTTGGTTTCGATATCCTTTCCTCATGAAAAGCATTTATATTATTGCAGAAACTTGCTGCCCTTCGTGCTGAGTCAGACGCCGCCGTTGAACGTGCCGAGCATGCAGAAGCGCAGAACAAGAAATACGAACAAGAGCTCCTTCAGAAGGAACAGGAGATCACCTCGCTCAACCACCGGATAGGCGTTCTCGATGGAACACTCGAAAAGGCAGAGGCCAACCTTAAGGAATCTAAGGAAGCTGCTGCGCAGGGCGAAAACAGCAAATCGACCAACGACGCTCTTACTCGCAAGATCCAGCTCCTCGAGGATGAGCTTGACGCAGCAGAGAAGAATGTCAAGGAGACCGTTGAGAAGTGAGTCTTTGGTGACTTACCGCCTTTGTCTTCCTCATATCCGTTGGCAGGCTCCGGCAGGTAGACGTCAAGGCGGAGCACTTTGAACGTCAGGTACAACGTGCTGAGCAGGAGCGCGATCTGTGGGAGAAGAAGTATGAGGAGATGAATGAGAAGTACCGCAAGTCGAAAGCGGACCTTGATGACCTGGTTGCGAACATGGAAGGAATCTAATGTCTTACGCCTCTCTATTCGACTCTGCGTCTTGGTCCTACTGTTCAACTACCCCTACCCACTCTCAAATCCCTCAGTTTCCTCCCCTCCGCATTTTCCATTGTTAGGTGCCGACTTCGTTGACGCGAACCTTGCTTGGAGGTACCCGCGGAAGGTAAAGAGGGATAGTAGCAAGACAGGTTTACAGTAGTGCATGTATTGTAGGTTAGCGTTTGTTTAGTCAAAGAGTCTGCGACACTGTCGTTCACCTCCTCCCTGAAGTCGTCTTAACCTCGTTCCCGAGGGTACCAATTACAATAAACTACAAACACCATAAGCGACCCCCTCCGCCAATGATTACTCAACAAGTCTCCCCTCTCTCTGAAGATCTCGCCCCGGCGGATTCGAGGATCGCAGGGGCTTTGAATCGTCAGCCTATCTTCATTGAACATCGTCTATCAGCTGCTCTATGCCCTAGCAGCATCAACCATCCATCCCACAGTATAGTCTATAGCCAAGGTTTGAAGCTTGAAGCTTGTCGGAAGTTCGTTTTCCGAGCCATGTTAGTTTTGAATCAAACATTAAGCTCCCCTAGCTCTACCGCCCCCTAACGCATCACATGACACATCACGTGACACAAACTTGAACAAAACTTGAACAAAACACATTACAAATTATCATTTATGTAATTGTGTGACATGTAATGCGCACCATTATGGACATTCACATTTCTCTTATGTTTTTGATTAGCAAATGTTTATTAACTAATATAAATTACATAACCTATATTAGTGATTTGCTGGCTCAGCCCGTGAGCTGTAAGCCAGCCGTAGCCAGCCGTCAGAAGACGTGCTGGACCTGGGGTGCAGTGGCAGCCCAACATGGCCCACGGCAAAGGCTTCAATTTTGGTCAGCTGCCCCCACGGCTCCCAGCAAAGGCTTCATTTTATTGGGCTGTATCCCAAAGCTTACAGCGCAAGCCATGAGCCATCTCTTTTTTGCTGATAGCTTCTCAAGCTGATCCTCATTGGATTCACAGATTCGCCAACCATGTTCAACAGTTTAAAAACTGGGTTTTTTTCCCCCTCCCGCTCTCCCATCTTGTACCATGTCTACTTGACCCACCTGCCAAATTCAACCGCCTGCAAAGTTTGGAGACAGTGCAGAAGATGTTTATCAACTATCTCATCGTGGCAAGGTTGCCATGGACTCGACCATACCTCCCACTTCTTCACCCGCCTCTGAACCTTTGCTCTCTACAGTGCCGACGGACTGTGAAGAGACCTTGTCGCCTCCCCCCCCTGCTTGCACCTCGTTGAAAAGACCTGGCCCTCTCATCATTGATGACATTGATGAGGATACTGATACCCTGGACGACACCCCCAAAGTCAAGAAGATCAAGAAGGCACCTGCTCAGCGCGCATCAGGGGCCACAGGGCTGCAAAATGAGGCCTCCATCATCGAGATCGATGATGTTGAAGATATATGGATGGAAAAGCTGAACAAGAGCGATCCTATGGCTGACATCAAGCGATTCTTCACTGCGTTACCTTGGGTGCCTAATCAAGACAAGGGGCGCATGCAGTGCAATCTATGCCAGTACGTCATCACTGGTATATTTTCAACTTATATCTTTTCTGACTGCGGCGTTTCACAGACAGGGTATAGGTTGCCCCAAACAAGAGAAGATATTGACGAGCGAGCACACCACTCTTCGCTGCCATGCTGCAGCAGTCCATTCGGTGCGTGTTGTGCCCCCCCCCCAGCTCAGTAACCTCACACTCACATACCATTGTCTTAGCGTTGCTACTGAAAATGGTGTGAGATGAGCAACTTCAATTCCATGCTGCCCAACGATGCCAAGAAATGCAAGTTGGTTGACAAGCAACCGTCGGTCACCAAGCATTTTGGCCTGGAAGACTGAGATGCAAGGCCAATCCCGTATAGTGACAAGGCCCTCGAGACTGCCGCTCTCGAGTGGATCATCCAAACAAATCAAGTACATCCTTTATTCTTCTCATCCCCCCAATGTTAACATAATTGTGACAGCCAATTCAATGGTTAAAGCACCCTGCATTCAGGAAGATGCTTGACATCACATCTCAAACCACCGTCCGAGGCATTCGTCTCCCTTTGCCCAAGCAGTCAAGGGGACAGATTATCAAGAAATTCAAGCAGCAAATGTGCTTGTTTGTTACAACCTGCTGTCTAAACCGCGGGAAAAACCTGCCTTATCGGTGGGACACGTAAGACTGGAGACCCTTAAGATTCTTCTCCAGTCAAAAACGGGGCCAGGGGGCCGCTTCTTTTTCCTTACTTAGCAATGGACTTACTCTTGATGGTTACTTTCTCGTCCATATGACTCGCTTCTTTTCTATTGTTCTCCCTCTTTTGGATGATTCCTCTCACACCTTCCTCCCATGTGATTACTGCGGACTGACATGTGATTACTGCGGATTGCTGCGGATGGCATCATCTATTTGTTCCATACAAACATGCCTTTATCTATATAAACTCGACTCTTAGGTACATTGTATCCTTAGACTCGACTTCTTTACCACAACAGTGCTTGTATTCCCTTCACTGGGGTTACTTCAGATCTGTGTGCCTTCTTGTCTCGGAACTCTCCTCTCATATCAAGTGTATTCCACTTGATACTTGTTATCCACTTAACCCTTGCCGATTATAGGCTATTTCTCCCTTACTCAGAAAACCTTGGAACTAGACTTACATACGTCGTGCAGTACGCCCCCACTGTGGCATTACATTGTTGCATGAACGTCTCAATGTCAGGTTTTTTTAATTTCTTCCTGTTTTTGGTTCACTGACCATTCCCTTCACTTTCTAGGGTCCCACTGTGTCCGGTGAGGTCAGCCTGACCTGTGATGTGTGGCAGGCTGGTAATGCTGAAGCTTATTTCGCTGTGACTGGGCACTGGATCAAAGAGCGTACCCCTGGGGAGTGGACCATGGAGCAAGCGTTATTGGGATTCATCCAGATGAACACATCTCATAATGGCACATGTCTTGGCCAAACCCTTTACAAGGTGTGCCACCACCTTCAAATCGTTCCGAAGGTAAGTAAAAGAGTAGCTGTCTTTGCAAACAACTGATATTTGTGTCTAGGTTGGGCATATCACCTGTGATAATGCAAAAAACAACGACACAATGCTTGAAGAATTTGCAAAGTGTTTTCTCCTCAAGACAG
The DNA here is from genome assembly GCA_015025155.1 of Lactarius quietus. NCBI lineage: Eukaryota > Fungi > Basidiomycota > Agaricomycetes > Russulales > Russulaceae > Lactarius > Lactarius quietus. The sequence goes on along the minus strand of WITN01000419.1, from coordinate 20,503 downwards.
GAAAGTCTTTCAATGTCAAACACTGACAGATAAGGTGAGTCCATCCGTACTTTATGCTAATGGCCTTCACTGATATTGTCCCTCAGATGCCTGGCACATATCATAAATTTGGCCACCCAAGCGGTGATTGCAAGACACAGCCGGGTGAAGTACTATGATGGTCACTTGGACCATGATGAACTGCCGGAGGATCTTGCAGCTACCGATCGAGATGAGATTGGCATCATCTGTGCCATCTGCGTGAAAGTATGTATCCCTTTTCATGCTCAACTCCAGCTGACACAAGGGTATGTAGGCCTGCTCATCTGCTCAACGTAAAGAAGCCTTCAAGGCTATACAATACTGTCGCAATATCCCTCCAGTCCAGCTTCTCCTGGACATGAAGGTATGCTGGAGCTCCACGTTCATTATGCTCACTCGCGCCGAGTCGCGCTGTGAGGTATGTACACCCACCATCCTCTTTGGCATTTCACTTACGAAATGTCTTATCACAGGCAATGGATGAATTTATTTTGGAACTTGGGCTCAAGGAGAACAACACAGAGAAGAGGTGCAAGATAACCTCTCTCTCTTTAAGCAATGAGGAATGGGCGCGCGTCCGTTTATTCTGCAATATTCTCCAGGTATGTAACTTAGTACCCTTTCACTGACTTAAATCCCACTGATATATGGTTTTATCCAGCACGCAAATGAAGCCCAGCAGGCATTCTTGTCGTCCTCAAGTCCAACCCTTCAAAATGCACTCCCAGCATTGGAGCGGATGCATGTGGCATGTCACGGTTTGACATGGTTCGGACTAGTTCTCATCATCATTACGAGGTCTCGGAGTTCGGGACGCTTACTATACGGTTATGACTACGATAGTAAGCCTCAATTAGTCATGGACACTGACGCGTCGCCGGTATTTGGGATCACCGGTGTTTCAGGTATTATTAGAACGGATACTTACTCATTACTAGTATAGTCGTACTAGGGTTTGGATTTGGAGCTGCGCTTTAAAGCCAGCGAGTAACTGTATATATACTGAAGTGTTAAGACCAAGGCTCTTTAGCTTGGTCTTCTTGAATCATCACCACTTGTCTTCTCTTCACTCTATTCCAATCTTTCGATTGAAGCTTATCCCTCGGGATACCCTAGTGTCACCAAGTGACCTAGTGGCTGTGCAACTCAGCTAAGTTGCCCGTGTTCACCAGGATTCATCCATACACTCAAGTATCACGTCACAGACGGGTTCAAGTCGAACCAGCGTTAGGTGATAACGCTACATGGCGTGGGAGAAGGCATCCAACAAACCACGCTATACCACATTCATACCAGCACTCAATGCGGGAATGGATAAGTTGAGCCAATATTATTGACGCTCCGCTGAGTCCGATGCCCACATCATGGCCATGGGTGAGATCTCTTTTATCATGTATGTACTGTACTAACTAGCATTGCACTGCAGTCCTCAACCCCAAAAGGAAGATGACCCATTTTGCAAAGCACTGGCAGGCTGACCTGATTGAAGACGTTGAAAATGTTGTCCGTGAACGTGTAAGTTGATCTCTGTTCCCTTTGTCTTCTCAAATCTCTGACCACTGTCTACATAACTCAACAGTTTATTGAGCATTACAATGAGAAGAACGCCCAAGCTCACGCTCCAGCAGCACGTGTCCAGAAGGCGGCTACCACTCCAAAACCTGGTGACTGGCAGGTTGACAATACTGACTCATCTGATGACAATGAGGACAGCATGCAGGCCACCAATCCGGCCGACCGATACCTAGAAGAATGGAACCTTTACCTCAACACTTGTGAGGTCGTGCCAGAGGACATTGGGATAGTGCGCTGGTGGGGGGTGAGTAACCCATTTTTATTTACTGCTTCTGATCTGACATTCCGGGACTGTAGTTGTATGGAGGTCGCTACCCAACATGGCAATCCCTTGCACACAACTACCTTTCTGTGATGGCATCATCCGTCTCGAGCGAAAGGGCATTCTCAGCAGCCGGCATAACCATCTCCAAGCGGTGCAACCACCTTGATGCCAATATTGTCGAGGCATTACAGTGCATCAAGTCGCTCCTCCAACAAGACCTCATGGTGAGGGAAGTCATAAGCATCACCGACGAAGAGCAAGATTTTGACCAGCTGGACGAGCAAGGTGCAAACCAAGACAGCACAGCCATTGAAGTGGTAGACAATTCCGACAATTTTTATTGGGGGGTGCCGAGCTCAGACGATGCCAAGGGTGCTGATGTTGGTGGGAATGATGCGGACATTGATTAAAGTATCTACATTTGATTTGTGTTGTATGTACAGACAAACATGTTCTCAAAAGTTGACTTCGTTTCACCCCAAACATAAGGGCCGTGGCTTTTAAGCTGCCTAGGCCAAAAACATATACATTTACGGCTTCCAGCCACGAAGAGCCTAAGCCCTCTGAGGCCTTCATTGACGGTCGCGGCTCTAAATACCCCAGGCCTTCAGCCGCGAAATGTCGGGCCATAGCCGTGGCTTTCAGGCCATGCTGAGCTGGGAAAAGACTAACCTATATATATTTTTTTGTGTAAGTCGATACTGTAGAGAGGGGGGGGGGCAAAGAGTGCATTCAGCATGCATGGCCTATCCCTGCCCTACCCCTCCATGTTTGTGCACTGCACCGCCGCACCTTCAACTTCTGTGCCACCGCACCCATGTGCGCGGGTTGCGTACCACCCTGTCCCCCTCCCCCTTGTGCTCATGCCTGCTGCCCCACTCCCTGCCCTGTTCCAATACATGGGTCATGTGCTGCCTGCCCTCATGCCCAGATTGCACCTGGATGCAGGCGTGCCAGGTGGGGCAGCTGAGGTGGAGGAGTGGGGGCGTGCAGTCCCTCCTGTGCCTCAGTGTGCACGCATGGGGGGCATGTGAGTGGGGTGGGGTTGAGCAGCCCTGGCGGAAGTGCCAGAGGGCAATGCTTCCCCCCTGCACCCCTTCGCCCCCACCTTGCGCACAAAGGGGTGCACCCCCTCCCCCCCACTGCTCCATTGCCTCCACCCCACATGCAAAGTAGAGGTGTGGGACGGGGTGGGGTGGTCTGGCCTAGGGCATGGCAACCAGGTGCATGGTGCACCCAGAGCATGGGGGGGGGGGGGGGGTGCATCCCTGTCGTGCCCCCCTGGCTTGCACACGATCAGGACAGGACATGTGGGGAAGCAGGCAGAGGGGGGGCAACCTGCCCATCACCCCAGTCCGTGTGTGAGTGAGGTGGAGGGTGCGCAGCCTGGGTGGAGCATGCCCCAATGCCCCAGCTTGCGTGCAAAGGGGAGGGGCGATGGCCGTGCTGTGGCACATGGCAGGAGAAGAGGGGAGGGAGGGGGCACTGGTGGGAAGGGCAAGTGAGGGGCCCCAGGAGGTGTGGTGCAGCCTGAGAAGAGGGTGCGGGTGTGTGCAGTCACTTTCTGTTCCCCCTGCACCTCCGGGTTAACCCCCTCCCCCCCACCCCAAGGGGTGGGGGGTGCCCATAGGGTGGTGGATGCGGCAAGGTGGGGGGAAGAGGGTGTCTGGCCCCCGCCCTCTGCATGTGCGCCCAACTGGGAATGCAGCAGAAAGGGGGGAGAGAGGGATGCAGGGTGGAGACAGGAGGGGAAGAGCGCAGGGGGGAGATGGGGGGAGGGGCACAGGGAGGAGACAGAGGGGGTGGGAGCTCAGGAGGAGACCAGGGGGGTGCAGGAAGATGAGGAGGGGTGCAGGAGGAGATGGAGGGGGGGGGCACAGGGAGGAGACAGGGGGAGGGGGAATGCAGGGAGGAGACAGGGGGAGGGATGCAGGGAGGAGACGGAGGGGGTGGGGAGCAGGGAGGAAACGAAGGGGTGGGGAGCAGGGAGGAAACGGAGGGGGTGGGGGCTCAGGAGGAGATGGGGGGCGCAGGGAGGAGATGGAGGAGGGGTGCAGGGAGATGGAGGGGGGGCACAGGGAGGAGACCGGGCAGGAGGGGGAACGCAGGGAGGAGACCAGGCGGGATGCAGGGAGGAGATGGGGGAGGGGCGCAGGGAGGAGATGGGGAGACAGTGCTGGGTGCTGCGTGTAGCGTTATCACCTAACGCTTGTTCGACTTGAACACTTCTGCGGCGTGATGTTTGAGTATATGGATGAATTGTGATAGTCACTGGCAACTTAGCTTAGTTGCACTGCCACTAGGTCGCTTTACTAGACACTAGGGTATCCAGAGGATAAGCTTCAATCGATAGATTGGAAGAGGAAAGGAATCGACTGGTGATGATTCAAGAAGACCAAGCTAGAGAGCCTTGGTCTTCACTATATGACTTATATACAGTTACGCACTGGCTTTAAAGCGCAGCTTGAAGTTCAAACCCTAAGACAACTATCCTAGTAATGAGTCACTACAAAACCTGAAACACCAGTGAACCCAAGTGCCGGCGACGCGTAAGTGTCCATGACTAATAACGGCTTACTATCATAGTCATAACCAACTAGTAAGCGTCCCGAACTCCAAGACCTCGTATTGATGATGATGATTAGTCCACAACATGTCAAACCGTGACACTGCGCCAGTGGGAGGGGGCGCGCAAGGGGCATGCACAATGCATCACGTTTGCATGCCCCGTTGTGTGTGGAAAGGGGGCAGGCGATGTGGAGGAGGTTACTGTTTATGTTGATCACAAACAGCTATTGTGTTGTTTTTGTTTATTTGTTATTTTGTGAAATTTTTATTTTATTTTCAATGCATTGTTACATGTCACACAATTACATAAATGATAATTTGTAATGCATTTTGTTCAAGTTTTGCTCAAGTTTGTGTCACATGATGTGTCATGTGATGTGTTAGGGGGTGGTGGAGCTGGGGGAGCTCAAACATTACTGTAATACATTACTTACAGCACTTTTCATAACAAAAGTCACCCTGACCATTTTTTACACATAGGCAGGATTCAAATGAGTGTTTTGGCTGCTATGCCACCCTGCAAAAATTATTCAAGTAATTAAAAAAAATGAATATATGTAATCTACTTATCCAACAGATAGTATATATTCACATCAAATGGGGTATCACAATTTGCAGGTTTCCAAGAGAGTTTGAAAATTGGCAAGCAGGGTTCATGGAATAGCTGCCTTGCTGCAGCTTTGACAGGGCAATTCTGTGTAAAATTTAGAAAGAGAATTCTTTCTGTCAGAATGTGCATGTTGGTGTGAAAATGCACTAGCAGGAGCAGACACACTGTGATACATGATATACATGACACTGATGATCTTGTTGACATGAACCCCCTCCACCCTTGTTGATGGGACACAACTTGTGACTGTGGCTTGTGAGGCTGGAAATGGGCTATGGAAGGCAGTGGATGCTAGGTCTGGGTTGAACATTCAATGGCAAGAACATGGATTGTGATTCTGTGCAAGATTCTGTGCTGTGCTTGATGCCCTGAGCCTCTTGTCAGTGGATCAAACACACACCCATCCCTGTGTATTCATGGATTTCTGAAGCATGTGGACCCTCAATGAACAATGATCACATTACTGGATGCAACTTTTATTCTACTTAACAATACTTAATTCCTGTTCCAGTAAAATTCAGGGATAATTCTCCAAGTTAAATTTAGGCAATTGATGTTCTGAATTTTACTTGAATTTTACTTTTGTTTACTTGAATTTTACTTTTGTTTACTTGAATTCTACTTTCATTTACTTGAATTGTCTGTCGCTTACTTGGGCGGTTACTTAAATATACTTCAGAATATTTTTTCAAGCGCAATCCAGGTGATTTAAGAATAATTCAGTAAAATTGATTTGCACAGGAATTGACATTCACCCAGCATCACCTAGTAGATTAAAGCCAAGATATAAATGTCATTTTTTGGTATTATAACCATGCTACTCAGACATGCATGCAGATGGCGACAGACAACATTGTGATGATAAGATACAACAATACTATTATAGTATGACTGTACGATGTGAATGAGATGCAAAACAAGTGCACCTAAGTTGCGATTTCTGAGTTGAAGCTATGAATGAAAACAAATAATGAGACAAGTCCTTTTGCAGCATGCAATCTTCACCCAGTGTTGGTACCTCACATGTTGGCTCACTGGAAGATGATTTTGCTGTCCTCAACCAGAGTGCAATGGCAGCATCTAAAAGTAAGGCAAAGGTTAGCATGCTGATACATGTGTGAGCAAAATAAATTTGCATGCCAGTCCTACACAAGACATGCATGCGGGTCATCATCCTTGGTGAAGGGGTGAACTTCTGACTTGTGTGTTGACAGTTCATGATGGATCTTCAACTGCAACATGAATTCCTTGGCCAGACTCTCTATTATTTCCAGTGACCCATCCTCCATCTTCAAGATAGACTTAATGTAGTTCTTCATCACTGATCCCCAATTATCTGTGGAACAGTGAGACTCAACACTGGAAATATTTCTGGTTTGAGGGTTCAATTTGGCCTTGGCCTTGATGGTTGGCTTGCTGGGCCGCTTGTCCACTGGTTCATCACTGGGAATCCTCATCTTGCCATTAGCACAGTGTTGGAGAGTTCTCTTGACCTGGGAGCATTTAGCCAGCTCTGTTTATGTGTGAATAATATGTACTTACTGCAGCGACAGCAAGTGCCAAGGCCCCTATCGGTGGGTACTTCACAACAAGGGATAAGTCACGTCATAATATCAGTAATAGTTCAAAACATAACAGAACTGATGAAGATCCCACCCCAATACTCGTGCCCAGTGAGAATACCAGTGAACAATTTTGAATGGGAGTGAATCCCGGGGAAATTTTTTGAATAAGAATGATGAAAAAGGAATGATCAGTTGAAGAGTGGAAGAAATTCAAATTTGTTCAAATTAAGAAATGAGTTGAATTGAAAACATTTATCTGAATTTGAAAGCTATATGTGTGCACACACTCTGAGCACACTGTCTTGTGTAACTTAGCAATATAGTCAGTTTTCTTCTAAGTCTCCATTTAGCCTAGTGCAGCTGCATGCACCACTGTGCTCTTCTGCTTGCAAACAGTGGCTGCAAAATCATACCTGCAGACTCAGAGAGTCTTTATGCTTGCAAGGGATTGCTCACTGGAGTACTTTGATTCCTCCTAAACTCAGATTGATGCTGGCACTATGTGGTTCTTATCAATATGACTGCTTTAGACAGTGCAAATTCCTTAAGAGTGTCTCCAAAGCTACCTTCTACAACCATGCAAAGTACAGAGATCAGAATTGTCTTTGCTCAAGTGATGCCCTCCATCTATTAGTCTATCATATGCTCACTGATTCTTTGTGGGCTGGTCTGTATCTAGTGGGAAGTGCTCTCCCTTCTCACATGCAGTCAGATGATGGCCAATCTTCACACTTGAGAAGAAGGCCTACTACCCTGTGGAGTAGATCTCACTCTCAGGCTTCCACAACTCCCAGCAGGAAACATGTTGGATCTGGCCCACAGTGCTATGGGGCCAGACATTTTGACTCAAGGGGAGACCTCATCAAAGGAGCATGCACAGAATGGCTGTCATGCTGAAGGCAATGGCAGCTCAGAACACACACAAGACCAAGATGATAGAATGTCAACCATCCAACCTCAGGCTATGCCAGAAGCAGACACCAGTGCAGCCAAGACCCATAGCAAGTCCAACCCTGGATCAAGTCATTCACTGCAACAGGGTCCTGGGCCCAACTTTGGTGGCTACAGATCAGAAAATGATCAGCCCAGCTCACCACCCAATGAAGGTGACAACCCAGATGACCCAGAAGCAGGTGTGGAAGGTGACCTGGATTCCCAGCAACAGGGTGCTGGGCCCAAGGCTGATATCAACAGCTCAGGAGAAGATCACTTTGTATCACCACAGGACAATGGTAATGACCTGCACAACCCTGATTTCAATGCTGAAGGTGGCCTGAATTCCCAGCAACTGGACCCAACCCTGACAGGAGCATGTCAGGAGAAAATCAGGTTGACCCACAAGCATTGATGAAGATGACAGCCTGCCAGATGACCCAGATGTGGAAGATGGCCTAGAGAGTAGGAATGCACATTGTCAGGATATACAGCCTGACAATTTCACAGGAGGCCCAAATGATTGAAACCCAGATGACATTATTCCTCACTTAGATGTGCTTCATAAATCTGTGAAATTCATTGACAGTCTTTGTGAATGAGGGGTGAGTGTTCATGATATAGAATGAGCCAGGCTGTGTACTGTACAGCTCTGGCATTGCATTTAGATTTGGGCTGTAGGAATGTCAGCTATAGTTTGAGAGATAGAAATAAAATGACACTTACTTCTTTGACAAGGGCCTCTATGTCCTTTAAGGATGGTTGCTTCAACTCAGGTGCCTGTGTAATTGCCTTGATGATGTCTGCAACACAGTTAGTGTCCATCCCAGACATATGGCAGCATGACCACATGATGGATAGCGGTGGCTTATGTATTTGATACTCCAACCGACGCTTAGAGTCTTAGGTAATTGATACTCCAGCCGACGTCGGCTGACACGCAAGATTCTTCATGTTTGATACTCCAGCCGACGTCGGCTGAAAAGGCGGGTGGTCTGCCAGCCTTATTCGATGGGAAACAATGATATGAGAGTATGGGTTATATGCAGGATGTACAGGCGGGCCCCCCCGACACCCATATATGACTGGACGTGATACTTCAGCTGATGTCGGCTGAAAGAGCGGGCTGCCCGCCATGGTTACTTAATTAGAAACATTGACTTAAGAGTTTGGACGATATACCAAGTGTCCATGATGTACAGGCGGGCCGCCTGATGTCCATATATGACTGGAAATGATCATATCAAAGTACATGCATTCTGATAAGTGTTTGGGAGGTATAAGAAGAGGTGAATTCAAATTACTAAGATACAGGATACAGGATAAGGACATGTACATCAGTTAGGACAATAGAATGGATTGCACATTGTAGTGCTTTAATGGAGACTTGGTGATAGGAGAAAGAGCATGGATGCAGCTTTGAGAAAGCTCCTCCCAAGAATGCATCTGGTAGGATGCATATGCTTCATGCCCTTTAAGTGAGCTCTGTGCAGCAGTGAGCATAAGATCCCTCCATATCTCTGCCTTAGTATGAAAGTATGCAGGAATCCAATGAGCTTCATTATGTATACTGTCCTGCTCTTCCAACCATCGTTCAAATTGTGCTTTAGCATGCAGCCAGTGCACCCTGTCAACTGTGTGATATGAAGTGTGAGCAGATGAATATAAGAGAAATGCATAAATGGCTTACAATCATGCATCCATGTTCCATCATTGTCTGAGGCTTTACCAAAGCCCCAAAGCCAGGATTGTTGTGTGTTGCGTTGTCCACACTTCTCTGAACCAAGCACAAGGGTTGCCACATGAAGATCATCAGGGGAAAGCTGCGGGAGGTTTGGACCAGTCGGGTATACAGTCTGAAGTGCCTCATAAGCATCCCTTGCCATGCAATATACGTGTGCATGCTCTTGGATGGATTTGTCAACACTGTGGATGGCATTCCATGCACGGGTCTTTGTTTTCTGGGTGTTGGCGGGTCGGACTTGAGTGCAAAACAGTGCAGATTTGTACCCAAGTCCAAGGTGGATGTTATGAATGGCATCATTGGCCTGTGAATGGTGTAGGTGGGCCTCCTTAACTGCAAGGGATTGTACACCATGGCCAATACACCATTCCAGTCCAAGGGATGATGGCAAAAGAAGTTAGACATATTCAGGGTTGGGGGATTCAATCCAAGAGACATCTGAAGGATTGGGATGGATGTAATAGGATGGCTCAGCATGGTCAGGATCTGTGTCTATTGGGTGGTTCGGGTCGCCCGCCATGTCAAACTTCTCATAATCACCCAATGCTGAGATTGGGGAATCATCTGTGGGAGATTGGTGGAGGAAGAATTGAGCTTGATTCTCAAATGCATCAATGAGCCTTTGCAGGCGGTTCCTCTTGCTTTCAATGGATTGTGCTTCAGCAGTCAGCTTTGAGCCATGTCCTCTGAGCTGACATCTAATGATCATTCTGAGTACATGGAACATTAGCAATTGGTAAGTACATGCGTCATTTCACTTACTGCAACTCCTGTATCTTGATGCCAGATGCAATCCATGATGCTTGACCATTGGTGAATCTATCTCCATCCTCATCAGGGACAGGTGGTGTTGCTGAATGTGATGATTAGAAGACAGATCATGATACATGCTATATCCATACACTTTGCTGTGGAGGTATCATATATGTCCATTGAAGTGACATCAATGGCTCTGTTTTGCTGAGCATGCTTCTCAACAGCAAGCCATTGATTGACATGTTTCTCCAATTGATTGCTCAGAGAAGCAAATGCCTCAGCACTAATGTCCATGGATGCATTGAGATGCTTCCAGCGATTAAGAAGTGAGGGAACTAGAATATGAGTATGAGAGGAAGGCACACATTTGAAGCATGAGTGAGACATACCAATGTGAATCATCTTCTTGAAATTGGAATGATTCATGTGTGCATCCAATACTTCCTGTTGATGAACCAGGGACATTCCTCGAATGCTTCGAGAGATATGATTAAGGGGTGCCCAGAGAGACTCAATGATTTCCCCATCAACCTGCTTCGCACCAGGAATGTAGCTGGGTGAAAATCTGGGAAGGCAGGAATCTTTATGTCCATGAATATGGAACAGGCCAATGCCAGTGCGAAGCTTGAGGGAGCTGGAGATGGATAACTCTGGGCTTGCCTCAACCCTGTTTTGAAGATGGACTCCATATTGACACATGATGTCATACATGACCAAAGCCACAGGAATCTCTGCCATGTTGTATGAGAGAGCTTTGCAAAGACTATAGTCCATGTTGATCTGTCTGAATTAAAGAGAAGCCATCTATCCCCAGTTCTAAGATGGCAAATAGATGAGACATACCTCTCTCCCTTCTGGAAATCCACTACAGATGTAGGGACAAAGAAGCCATGACAGCAGGCGGTTGCTCCGATGCCTGTGACATCAAGATGAGGTCTCCTAGAGGATGCTTGTTCAATGGCCTTGTAGGTGTTGCATGTACTAGGCTGTATGACTGTGAAGTCAGCTCATTGATTGAGAGGCAATGACATACCTGGGTAAATTCTTTCCCAGTTTTCAGATGAGCCATATATGAGCTCTGATTGACCATGAATGCCATGCCAGCTGAAAGGGGAATGTCCTTCTCCCTTGTTCTGGACTTCATATGCTCTGCAGAGAAGTTACCATCCATGATGAAGGTCCTGATGAGTTGATCCCTTTGATTGATTAAGTGAAGGGTTATATGATATGAATGAAGCAAACATACCGATTATATCTTGTCTTCCAGTCATCTGGAAGATTGATGCCTGGCTGTGGGCAGGCAGGGCAGAATGTGGCCATAGATCCATCTATAGAGGGATCATCTTGCTGAAGTCCAATGCCACTTTGCATTCTATTGCTGAGATCATGCCATTGACGTGAGGCTCTAAGCAGCTGCTTGTATAGGCTCTATAATACAGTCACAGTAGTTAATGATGAGCATATCTGACATGTAATGGAATGTGACATACTGGGACTCTGTCAGGGAAGACTCTATTGGTTATGATTTGAAGCTTTGAATAGTATTACTGTGCAGTTGTCTTGCACTCCAGGTTGTCCATCAGAAAGTCATCCAGAACTGAGAAGGTGAACGCAGTTTCAATTTGCTTGAAGCTTGAGGGAAAGAGCCCAGCTTAGAGAAGCTGCTCATCTCTATGGACTGCATTTTGGCATATACAGAATAAAACTTCCATGTCAAAGACCCCAGTCTGATTAACTGCTGTCAGGAGTGGATTGCCTGAATTGGCTGTGCGAGCACGTTTGGAAGGCTTCTCATGTTCATCCAGCAAAGGCTGCAGGTAATCAAATAGATTGTTAGATACATGAACATCATCAGTGTTCGCGGCGGGTGGAGCGACAGGCGGACCAGTCGACACTTCATTCACAGATCTCAGTGATGTAGAGCTTGATGGTTTTGCTTTCTTCTTTGCTGTCCAATCCGCCTCAGCCACCTTAATACCCTAGATGCCAGTGAGTGCCAGAATACACAGATAGATGCAAGTCTCATACATCTACTGTGATGGGACAGGGTTTGCCTGCATGCCCAAGACATAGCTTAAATCCAAGTGTGTAAAGGGATGTTGGTGAAAAGTGTGAACCAGTCCAAGTGGAGATGCGATGGAATGGAGATCTCATATGTGCTTCAAGGCAGCAAGGAAGACAAAAGTAGTTGCCTTCAATGCAGTCTGAACACTTGACATGCATAGGAGCACTGCAAATTGAACACTTGGGAGCTTTGGTCAGTCCCTCCATCTCTAGCAACAGGTGGAGATAGTGGGTGCGATGTTCAAGCCATTGGTCCATTGGTGTCTTCACATAATAAGTACCATGATCATGTATATAATGGCAAAGCAAGACTTACATTTCCTTGAGTGTTCCCTGTATCTATGTCAAAGGCTTCAATGTCATCTTCAAGGGATTCAATTAAATGGAGAGGATGGGATTGTTCAATCCCATGTGAAGGGTGGCCAGATGGCTTTGATGTAGTAACCTTGCCTTCATGGGTGGCCTCATTCCCCCTAGTGCCAGATGACTGACCCAAAGCCTTGAGCTTGGAAGATGTAAGAGAGGTTGGGAGTGGAGCTACAGCCTCAGTGGTGCGGACGAAGTGTTTTGACTTCTTGGTCTGTGTCTCCACCTTAACAGTCTTTCCCATTGGAATAGAGAACTCAGTCTTAGGAGCCATATTTGAGGATGAATGTATGAAGGTGATGTGATGTGTGTGAGATGAACACATTCTAGAGATGCAGCTGCCCTATTTATGTGAGTAGATATTGTACCATGCCTGAAATGAGACAGCCTTGTACTATATTATACAATGGCATGGACCATAGTAAGAACGCTAGAGACAAGGAGACAATGGAAATGTAAAGACAGAGAACAAGACATTGAAGACATGCCTAATGTGCATGCATGATATAAGGGGATGCTCATGAACAAGTGCATAATACAAGGAGCAGACAGTGGACCATTGGGAGTACAATGAAGGCATGTGAACAACAGAGATGCAAAATGAGAGAACAAGAGTTACAAGACATACAAAGACTTGGGTAATTGTATACCAAGGAGAGACATACTATGTTACTGAAAGGAGCTGACAGGGTGCATGCAACACAGTCTCATAATGAGTCAAAGCATGATATGCATTGACATGTGTGCGCATGGCATATGAACACCTTATCAGCTATATTGAATACCACTGGGATTGGGCGGTCCGCCCGCTTCATGCACAGATGGGGGATACATCATAATGTAGATTGGACATCACTCAAATCTCATTGCCATCATCGCTCCCCTCTACATAGGATGGCATGTGAGATGTGGTAGCAGACTGATTGTCTGCTGGATTTGCAATCGATGAGATGTCAATCCCTTCAGCCTCACAAAGTGCATCCATAATGATGGAAACATTGCCCATGTTAATGTCCATTCTTTGTACTTGAGTGCTGATCTCAGTGTTCTATACCAAGTGTAAGATACATCTACATCTGATGACCAGCAGGCTATTCATACCTGATCCTCACCCATTTGGACCTCATTGGATATAGTCACTTTCTCTTTGGAGTGAGGTTTCATGCTGATTGACTGAATGCCAGAATCTGATCCATACATGTCATCCTCATCAAAGGATTGAGCATCAGATGAGGAGTCATCGATGGGATCAGAAAGCATGACTGGAGAATGCTGCCTCTCATGCTGGATCTTCCTATTGACCTGATGAGTGGTTGCACTATTAATGTGCTGACGATCCTGGCTAGTAGATGTTTTGGCATGTGAGTGGGATGTGGCCTTGGAATTGAATGTGTGAAGTGGCATAATATGCAGTGTTATGGGTGATGTGAAGCACACATACATGTCTTCACAGCGAGTGAATACATGGCAGATGATCAGATACGTAGGTCTCACTTGTCTGAGAACACCAAACATAAGCAGGGATCAGATAATTATGACACTGACATGTTCTATCTCTTGGTCCATGTCATGTCATGTTTCATATTCCATATTCTATAATTTTAAGTAGATGTATGACATGTCTGTTGATGAGATAGTGCCATGAGCTGGAATGATTTCAGTATACATATCATGTGGCCCCTTGGAATATATCTGAGGTGATATGGTGATGTTCAAATGTCTTCATTCACTGCTACATTTAAGAAGTCAAAGTAATATATTGGAAGCATGATTTGAGATCACTGTAATACACCACACCCATTCATATGCAACACCACACGATGATGCACTCCACTGAGCTGATCAATGACATCCTTTCAACTCCCAGTGCTGGGGTGTCACTTGTGCAGGGTGGGCGATGCGACGCCTCACTCATGCGCAATGGATGGATAAGAAACAGACAAAGTAATATATTGGAAGCATGATTTGAGCTTGCAGAAATACATCACGCCCATTCATTTGCAACATCATATCATGATACGCTTGCCATCCTTTCAACTCCCAGTGTTGGCGTGTCATTCGTGCGGGGTGGGTGATGCGCCACCTCACCTGTGATGTATTGACAAGACGTAAGCTTTGATTAATTCCATATGATATTGATATATTCCTGAACCATGTGATGCATCTGAGGTTATATTATGATGTTTATTCACTCATAAATGTTAAGCAGTGACAACATGTATTGAACAACATAATTCAAGTTACAACTGATACAAGACCCAAGCTTACATTCAACACTACAAAATGATACACTATCTGCTCCTAGATGAGGATGTCCTGGAGCTTCCTGTGCTGGCACGTGGCCTGAGTGTGGCGGGCGACACGCCGCCTCGCCCACGATTCACTGATGCTATCTCAGCTATGATTGAAGGAATAGAATATGCTTGCATACCTGAGCGGTCTGAAGCCGAGCCTGAGCCAGACGGAGTGTTAGTAGGTGGGTCTGAAATCCCCTGAGATGAAATGGGGATTCCAGGTGAAGATTGGGATTGAGTGCTGGGTGTAACGTCCCGGGTCATAGTAGGTATCTGACCTAACCGATAACCGAGGGGGCGTGATCAAGGGGACACTTACTGTACTATACGGATGGCTGACTGACAGATTGATGTACGATGACTGATGGCTGACTTACGGATTACTGTACGCTGACTGACGACTTGTGATACGATGACTGTACACCTGTGGACGATTACCTAGCAGATTAGTAGTAGTGGCGGTCTCGCTGACGAAGGCGGATCGCGCAAATAGGTTATAAGGAAGCTATCGACTGTTGTGGTCGATAGCTTGGATTTCTTGTATCATTCTCGACTTGTTATCAAAGCCGTGTTCTCTCTCATCCTTCGGGGTCGCGATTCGCTCTCACAAGCAAGACTCCGCCTTCGAGCGTTGAGACGATACTCTGCCTTCGCGCTAGAGTCAGGAATTCGCTAAGTCACCGCGTTCACCTTTTAGTCGCCTAAGTCAGGCTCACGTGCTGCCCGCACGTAACATTAAATCCAAGCTCCCCTAAATCGAACGCCGTGGCAACTATCAACACCAAAGACGCTTGGGACTTCATGCCCTATCGCGTCGACTCAAGAGAACGAGATGCACCTACTCGTTACCTCATAGGACAAGTAAGGTGGCGACACGTGCCGGACATCAGAAGATCCGACGAAAACAACACAGGATACTACGCAGAAGCAGCCACCGCACAGCGATTTCATCCCGTAGTATTCAACAGGGAACGCTGTTGCTGGGTCGAGCTCAGGTGGAGCAACACTAACAACTACTTCAAAGCAACACGACCAGCAGCCGACGACTTGCACATCAACATACCACTAACCGACGCGCGACCAATCGACCAACAAGGGCCTATAGACGGCCAGGAAGTGGACACCCTTGATTCGGAACCACCGAGGACCGAATTTCAACTATGATCAGAAACACCAGCAGCATCGAGCCATACCAGCGCACGATCACCAACCCCACGAAGTGAAATAATAGAACCCGAGGAAATCGCAGTGCAATCACCGGAGGTAGACGCACTAGCTGCGCAAACAGCTGAGTTACACATCCCCGAACCAATCAGAGGAATACCATACAGCTACATGACTACTCAAACAGAAGTATCGCCACCCCGACTTGTCATAAACGAACAGACAGGTCACGTTCAACAACTACAACCAGAAGACGTAGAAGCCACTCACCGAGCTATGGGGCCGGACGTCCCTGACGCACCAAGTATCCCTGAAGGAACAGAAATGTTCTACGAGTTTCGGCTTAACCGTAACAGGGTACCATCACCCGAAAACAGGCCATTCCCACCCCTGCGACCACGAGACAACGGACCACCAGGTGGAGGAGGAAGATCACCAGGCGGAGGACCGCCAGGAGGAGGAGGAGGAGGAGGACCACCTCTAGGGGGGCCTGCAGTAGCCCACAACGCACACCAAGGGGGAAATGACAAGTTCATTGGTAACCCACCACCAACATTCACAGGAAGCAGGTCACAAGCCGAGGCTTTCATCCTCCAATGGGAGGTCTATGCAGGAGTCAACGCGAACCATTCAGCTATGCTGAACAAATACCAGAAAGCTATGTTGTTTCTCACATACATTCAGGGAAACACGGTTAACCAATGGGTCATGTCGGCAAGCCGATGTGTTACGTTCTCCACTGAACGTTGTTCCGACTTGGAACCGATGGGTCTTCCTTGCTTCAACTCTGAGCAAAGCGCACGGCTTCTGAACTCAGGAACAACTTGAGCGACTTGTAAAGGGCGAATAACCAACAAGGTTCCCTAAACCGCCTAGCTTGAGGTTCGTTTCAAGGTGGCAACGCCTAACACTTAAGTTGGCAACAAGATAGTCACAAAGAACAATGACTCTGCTATAAGACTGTCTGAACTTCCTGAGAAGAGTACAGGTGGATTTCAAGACAACTAAGCTAGCGAACCATAGCGCAACTTGTATAGTATTTATAGTAATTGTCCGTCAAGCCACAAAGGCGACACACATAGTATGAACGAGAAGAAAGGCATAATGACTCACAGGTCAATAAGCAACTCGTAAGCAATTCGTAAGGCATCAATAAGCCATCAGTCAGCGTCCCCACCAATGAGTGACCAAGCACCTCCAATCAGTGAGTAAGCGTCCATGGGGCATCAGTCAGCCCACCTCATCGCATAAGTAAGCGATCTCCAATGAGTAAGCGAATGAGTAAGTGAATGTCTAAGCATCACTAAGCATAAGTAATTCCATCAGTAAGCCCATAATATCGCATCTGTAAGCGATGGCTCCGGCGCTAACACAGGCGCTCCTTGGACTAATCCATCTTGAACACATACCCAAAAGGGGATCAAACCCGGCCCGCTGGAGTGCGTCCCAACGGCAGCCACGGCCCGCTGATATCGGCAGCCTCAGGTCGCTGGTCTTACACCACACAATCGCTATCCATCGTCGTTGGTCGTCTTCGGGACACAACTGTCTTCCGCCAATTCCATGGCTTCTTCCAACGTCCCCTGAGTTATTAGTTAGGCCAGATACATACTGTGGCCTGGGACAATTCCATCCTTGCGCGCCCCCCTGACTTATTGCTTAGGTCAGATCCCGTGACCCGGGGGTATCACATGACCGTGTCACGTGACCCTCATTCGTCCTGTAATGACCTTCCGGCCAGCATCTGGGGTATTTCCGCGAGTTATCAGGTTACTCACGAGCTGGCGAACTCTGCATGCCTCGTCATAAGCGAGGTAACTGTCGTCTTCTGCCGCTACGAGTGCGTGTATGGCCTCCTCTTCTTCGATGTCTTCTTCTGCACGTGACTCCCAGGTATGCGCCTCTGGGTAATCATGGCAATCTTTCCAGTGTTCATGCAAACACTTGCGCTGTTTCTGGGTCTTGGTAGCTTGAGCAGGGTCTGAGCGTAACACGATGGCTCGTCAACGAAGTCGCCACGGGCACCAACCAATTCGATAACAGGCTGTGGGAGAATCTACTCCACGCCTTTCAAAGACAGTTCGGCGATGTCCTCAGCAAAGAACGAGCACAAGCCCAGCTCGACGCCGGTATCCACATGAAGGATGGAAAAATCGACGATTATATCGCCCAATTCGAACAACTTGTTCGACACGCGGGATATAATATCAACGCTGAGCAAACACTCAAGTACTTCACAAGAGGACTACCATGCGCGCTATACGAGACCATGTACCAACATGACGATCCTCGAAACTACGAAGAATGGAGAGAATCCGCCCTGAAAAGGCAACAGAAGTGGATTCACATGCAAACAGTCAGGGGGAATCTAGACGCCTTCAAACCAGGGCGAGCTACAGGAGGAGCACTAGCTAAGTTGCTAGCACCACTACAGAACGACGACCGAATGGACACATCCGCAGATCGCGTACGAGGACGATTGGCGGGGGCTGAAGATATTATAGCGAACCATCCCAGGAACGCTAGACCCCCACAACCGCCATTTCCACCCCAAGGGGGGTTCATACAAAGGCAGTTCAAGCGAGACCATAGCCAAACGCAGTGTTACAACTGCCAGAAAATGGGTCACATCAGCCACGACTGCAGACAACCAAGAAGGCGCCGAGATGCGCAGACACGCGCAACCGAAACAGCGACAACTAAAGAAGAGAAGGCAGCGGAATGGCTGCAAGGAGTAGCAGGAGATGACGAAGAAGTGAAAGACCTGGTCCTACAGCAATTGATGGGACAGGATTTTGGAAACGCCTGAACCCGGCGGCCTGGGTAAGGGCAATACGTTGTAATTCTGTGTACATTATGCGCTACCGATCTATGCGAGTACCAGTATCCATCCGTGCAAGTTACAACATGGCCGACATCAAAGCGTTAGTGGACTCAGGAGCCACTGACAATTTTATCCATCCACAATTCGTCAAAAGGATGGGGTTGGGACAACGGGCGTTAGATAAGCCCAAAAACATCTATAACATCGATGATACCACTAATAAAGTGGGGCAGATCACACACTACCTCACGCTTAACGTGGAAACAGGAGGAGCCCAAAGAGAGATGCGCTTCCTGATCACTGACATTGGCAAGGAAGACATACTACTGGGATATCCATGGCTCGCAACCTATGAACCACGGTTCAGTTGGCGACACGCCACCATTGACGAGAAACAGCTTCCTATAGTCCTACGATTGGTCAACCCAAGTGACCGAAGAGCCGTACTAGCAAGGTTGCTTAACGAAGAACAAAGCAATGTCAAAATCTCACGAATGTTCACTACCGAAGCAAAGGAACAAATCGTGACAAAACTAGAAGAAACAAGTGTATGGGTGACGATCAGCGGTCGAGCTTGCCATAGACGCCAAGCAATATACCAAGAACGTCGAAATACCAAAAGAATACCGACAATTCGCACAGGTATTCAGTGAGGAAGAAAGCAAAGAGATTTTCCACCAAAACGAAGTTGCGACCACGCGATTGAATTCAAAAAGGGAGCACCAGACGTCATCGACTGCAAAGTATACCCAATGACAAGGGTAGAAGACGCAGCGCTAGATGAATTTATTGACGAACAACTAGACAAGGGATATATTCGTCCCTCAAAGTCCCCGTACGCATCATCCTTCTTTTTTATCAAAAAGAAGGACGGAAAGCTACGACCCGTACAGGACTACCGGAAGATCAAAATGGACCATACGAAACCAATACCCACTCCCTCTTATTGATGATCTAACCAGAGATCTTGGAGGGGCACAGATATTCAGCAAGCTCGACGTCCGACAAGGATACAACAACATAGGATCAAGGAAGGAGACGAACCCAAAGCCGCGTTCAAAACACCGGGACTATTCGAACCGACTGTCATGTACTTTGGTTGTGTAACTCGCCGGCAACATTCCAAAGCTTCATGAACAACATCTATCAACCAATAATCACGAAACACGAAGCGGCCGGAACAACAATCAGGGTATATATGGACGATATTGCCATAGCAACCAAGAGGCAACCACTAGCAATCAAAAACACCAAGACGCAGTCCGCGACGTGCTCGCCATAGCACAGAAAAACGATCTATTTTTCAAACCCGAGAAATGTGTCTTCAATGCTCCCAGTATTGATTACCTGGGGGTAATCCTTGAAGAGGGGGTGACACGCATGGACCCCGTCAAAATTTCGGGCGTCCGCGATTGGCAAATACCCACATCAGTAAAGGACGTACGATCATTCCTCGGTTTTTGCAACTTTTATCGGCAGTTTATCAGAGGATTTGCCAACATCGCCAACCGCTCAACGAGCTTACACGAAAAGACGAACCATGGCAGTGGGAAACAAGACATCAAGTAGCGTTTGACACGCTTAAACAACGAGTCACCACAGAACCCATACTAGCGCACGCAGACCAAACCCAACAATTCGACCTAGAAGTGGACGCGTCAGGATTTGCGGTCGGAGCGGTACTACTGCAAAAGAAACAAGACGGAAAGCGACATCCTGTGGGCTACTACTCGGCAACGCTCAACGCCGCCGAA